>JAHPZR010015939.1:17500-47338 GCA_019787425.1 Platygyra sinensis | reverse complement strand
GAAATTTTGGTATTGCTTTCCATGTTATATTAACTTCATGATTATAAACTTAAGACATGTCCAACAGATATTCTCCGAAGTTAGGATTAACCTGGAAGTCGTATTTCGTTTATTTCTCTGACAGGCTTCAGTGCTTGGTTCAACAAACTGCCTCGTTACATTAAGGCGTTGGTGATTGCCGGCCTATCGTCGCGTTCAGTGTTTTCCCTTGTGCTCATTGCCTGTTGCTGTTCGAGATGCAGGCGACGTGCGCCCGCACGCCTTCATGTTCAGCTGCCAAGTCATCGTGTCCAGACCTCCTCGACCAAGAGTAGGGTGCCCATGCAACGGCTGATCAATGAAAGATAAATTGTCTACGAAACGAGAAACGTTTGGAAAAGAATCAGAGGAAGCGCGGAAAAGTGCATAGAAACGCTAAAAACAAAGTCAAAGATCCATAAGATATAAAAAAGGTGTTTGTTAGGTAGCACCAAGGGTAGCGCTATAGCGCAAGTTAAGAGTTTACAAATACCGTTGAAGAGATAAACACTTCCTGATGTTGCGCTGGTAAACGCTGGCTATTTGGTTTATTGTTACCAGTTGGGAAAGTTTTATTTAATTAGTGCTGGGTTCTTTTTGTAATGCATAACGTTTAACATACATATACAGTTGGTGCGTAACTGTGAAACTGTGAGCAAATTCTTCTAGTACAATCAAATCGCTAAAATTCGCCACGGGCTGAATGATAGCCAAGTGCGAGCAGAGCCAGGAAAATAGATATCTTGATATCAAAATATAAGATAAATCTGCTGTTAAAAATAATGAAAACGTCTATATACAAAGCAGTGTTCCCTGCATATTTACATAACATTATATAAATAATGGTTAGACACAGATGGAATCATTGCGATATTTCTCATCTGTGTTCTTTATTTATCTCAAGAGTATAATGATATTCATGAACAGATGACTTATCAGACAAGAGAAACCTGGTTACGAGGCTGCATCGGTAAAAAATTTTGCGTGCAAAGCACGATGGAGGAGTGCCTAGGGACGAGCGACCTCTTGTGGTTGTAATGACTATAATATTAAGTAATGATCCGTGAACAACTAGGCAATTTTTCGATACCAGCCAATCAAATGCACCGAGTTAATTGATTTGAAAATCATTTTTTCACACCTTTTAATCGATTTTTTCAATTGCCTGCCTAGTTGTTACGCGGATCATTACTTAAACGGATTCTAACTTAGCTCCGAGACTTAGAGAATGAATTAAAACATGCAAAACAATTCACATCGCGGACGGGGGATGAATAATTATTTTGTTTCGTTTCATTCTCCCAGCAGCAGCTAAGTGCTCAGAGTTCGACTCGCATGTAATACGAATAAATTTGTAGAGATCAAACATGTAATGTGCTGTTTTGCACGTGGTTACTTGTGTAAAATATTTGTTTACAATAAAGTTGTAAATATCTATACACAACAGGGCCTATGATGATTAATACCGGTGTTATGGCGATTGTTTACTTCAGTAGAATCTCACTGGTATCTTTCTTGCTCACAGTCCTTTTCTTCTCGTTGGTTCGAAGGGACATAAGAACAAAAACGCACAGGGACGCAAATGTTTGTCTTTCTTTAACCCCAACCCGTTGCGTTTTGACTCGTTCATATCCCACGCGCTGGGTCAATACCATATTATATATGACTCAATTAAACGTCGCGGCGTTTACAGTATTAAATGTTTTATGATTCGAGTGCAGCGTGTAATCGAGGGCGGCGTTTATTTAAAACATTGTTAAAGGGGCATTGTCACGCTATTTGGCAACTTTATAAAAAGCTAGAAGGTGTCTTCGTATCAATTGAATTCCAAAACTAATGGTCCAGTAGTGTTATTAAAGACAATTTGAAGGTACTGAAACTGTTTCCTGTCGCCTGTCGCTACGGATGGCATCGATGGAAATGGATTGAAATTTGAAAAAATTGGCCAATTTTTTCAACTTTTGATGCTGCGGGTTCAAAAAATACTCAAGAATTTTATTAAGATTAGCCCACTCTGATAAAATTATTTGACATCTTCGTCGTAGCCTTGTAGAAGCATTTTTTTATGATTAAAGCCTCAGAGTTATGATATTAGCACAGAATTGACCTAAAACAGGAAAATCCTCTTGACACTGCTCCATCAAGGAAAATAATTTTTTAGGCTTGCTCAAACTTGATTATTGCTGCATTTCCTTTTTGACTTAATTATTCAAGCGCGGCGTTTACTAATATTTCTGCTTCTATTAGATGGCGGCGTGTAATCGAGTAAATACGATATTTTGCGGCGCTTGTGATCTCGACGAACTCAATACAAAACAGAGGGTCTGTACGTATACAGGATAACAAGGAAAAAAGAAAGCCTTTTCACCTGATGGACATGTGTGTGTGCGACCAGCAATGAAATCCTGAGGCTCTAGAGATTTACCGTTAATTTGATGTCCTCAGCTACCGGATGCTGTTCACTTCCTGATCCTGTGTTCATCTAGCCTCCTACGCAGACGTTCTCAGGCTTGTCACGCGTTCGTGGGAAGGAACGCGTGACAAGCCTAGAACGTCTGCGTGGGAGGCTAGTGTTCGTCTGATCAAGTGAGCATTGGGCTATTACGTAAGGTGTACGTAATAAGCATTTTCTGACCCTGTCGGGGAGGGCAGGAAAGATAAGGCATGACCCGCCTGGTCGCATATTGGGAAATTTAACATGACATGAAAAAAATCCCTGTTGGCGATCATATTCTCAAATTATATTAGGACAAGAGACCATGATTGGGGCCTGAATAGGTGCCAGTAAAATCTCATAGCTGTTCATTTCACTTGTCTTGTTAGGCCCCGTCCACATCACGAGAAGAAATTTGAAAGCGCAGCTTTATTGCTACTGTTAGACCTTCCGTCCACTCTTATCCGTCACGATATAGCCTGCAGTGTAGCAGGCGCATAAAGGCGTTCGGGACCGTTCCCCCGTTCTTGTTCCCTAACCCCCTACCTCTACGCCTGCTACGCACAAAATCACGATCCTGGCACTCTTTACCGAAAGAATTTGAAAAAGCCGGATCTCATTTTCCCGTGGACAGAAAACGCGGAGCGTCATGATAATCATGCGATTTCCCTGACCAACGTTTGCGTTTTTAAAACTCCTCTGGCACAGGGTGAACTGACGGAAAACATTTGATGCGTTTTCGTAGTGTGTGTGAAACCTCCGTTTTCAAATTCCTCCGGCGTAGTACTGTGGACAGGACCAAGGCTTACTGACTTCGCTCTCCGCATATAAACATCCTCACGACACCAGACCAAGTTAGAACATGGCTAAAAAACTACAATTTGCCCTTCTCATTACAATTCAATATTGTAGCGTTAATGAACTTTGTGGTTAGGGTTAGTGATTCTCTTTCGACCCTTGATCTATTGAAAAATACATTCTATCATGTTGACTACTTATTTTAAAATAAGTATTTACTGTATAAGATTCATAAGTTACATGTTGAACTAGTTATTTCGAAGGTCCACTTTTTCGAAATAGTTTTCTTCACCCCTCAGAGTTCGAAACAGTGAGATCCGTCTGTATTATCAATTCCCATGGCCTTGTTCCAGACCATGTGGAAAAAAAACCGCCCTGCGTAGGAAAAATCAGACATGCATGACGTACAAAAACTAGGCGTGAACAACATTAATTCACAATTGAGTTGGATTACTTCCGGACGAAATTCCTTCCGGTCCCACGTTTGTCCCGGTTTAATTTTATAGCGCAAGTTCGTTGACAAAATACTATTTGACTATGTCATGTCAGGCTGCAAGGCAAAATGACTGACTTTTGGCAAGAGTAGAGTAAGAGTAAGAGGCAAGAGTACTTCTTTTCCTCATTTTGCTTACATATTGTCCTTGGCCCCTTCAACTGAAAGTCACGTGATTCTGCTCGGTACAATGACGTCACAACAAACGGGAAAAAGTCTACGATATATAAATCACACGCTTGGCCAGTGTTGTGCACCGCTTTGCAAAAACATGGCCCAGATTGGAAGGCAAAATACGAAAGGAGGTTTTGTAACAGAGATGTTCCTGATTTTGGCCATCATTTTAGCTACAAAAGGTACGTTTTCTCAATCGTTTCGTCAAGTGAAATGATTACAATACAAATTGAGTTTTTTGCGCTCACGCACGCATGGTCGTTTTTTTGCGCGAGAAGCGCTCTCAGACACTTAAAAAAGGTTGGTTTAAGCATTCGTGGAAATGGAAATCGAAGTTGCAGATCAAGGCGTTGTGTCGCGGTATGTTTATATACAGAAAAAAAATTTTAAGAATAACTGCAGGAGAACTGAGACAGCTAGCGGCAGCAACGTACATTGACCTTCGTCAAAATTCTGGACGTTCGGCGAGGGGTTAAATATTTCAATGTTTGTGCAGAAATTCGGAATTATTTCGACTAGAACGTTGTTACCTATTGAAAGGCATATTTCTAGCAAACTCAGATCTAATCTTAAGTAAATTATGATGAAGCGATCGTCGCGTGGCTTGCGAATTAAAATTTTATACAATCGTATATACATAGGGAAAAAACAGTTAAAGAGATGTATTGAGTGGCAATGCTGTTTGCACTCGTCTCACACGAGCCGACCGGTAGGAAGCACGATCTCATCTGTAATAAAGAATAAAGCGTGCGAAATATATGATAGCGGAACAGAAGTTGAATAAACAATTAGAACGAAGGCTTAAAATAGAATATATTATAATTTTTTAATTACTCGGAGTTGAATTACCCGTGCTTTCAGTGGGTAATAACTTGCGATCAGGCGGTTTTTTGGGGGGCAAAGGCAGAAGGAAAAGCGACGAGGGGAAAAATGACTCCTTCTCCGCGTCTGAATTAGAAGGTCCACTTGCATGGTTGACCCTGGTTATGTGGGTTAAGTCGTAGGTGGATTTTCGTTATGCTGTGTAACCTGGCATTTGTCAAAAATTTAAAATTACGGTTGAAGTCGAATTTCACTGTGATGAAAGATGAATTTATTTGACATCAAACTAAACCTAGGAGTATCAGGAGGTTATTCTGAGAGAAATAAATTTACAGTTTCGAATGTTTACAACTTGCGAATTTCAAAAGCAAGTCACTATGGACAACCGTTCGACAACACTAAAAATCGTTTGGTCCCGTAAATATAAAACGGGAAACCTGTTTAGTCCTCAATCTTCGTCAGTCATTTGAGGTCAGTAATTATCATTTTATTTGTTATTTCCTCTGCTAATAACCTTCCCCCTTTCCCCCCCCCCCCCTCCCAGAGGGTTACTACCATATATGGGCTATATGTGCTGTCCCAAAGGGTATGGTTTTTCAGCCGTTTTGCTCATAAATAGGGCATAAATTTTGGCCAGTTTGGTCATAAATAGCTAGGGTATGGTATTTGCACTCAGCTGGTCTTCAATTACATGTAAGTATGTTTTTTAGAAGAAGCTACTTTTTAATGACAAGACCATCAACAAAAGTCCTCCATATTACTATGTTTAAGGCATCTGTGCCTGCTGGGAGAAGGATAAACAGGTGGATAGTCTATGACAGCCTGACATCCTGTCCAAGGAAATTAAGAAATATTCCTGGTCACTTCATATCACAGGAAGCACACAATCTTGCTACATGCTGAATGATCCGTTTGGGATTTAGGTAATGGTACAATCATATTGCGAAAAGCAATTTGTGAAAAAACTTAGCAAAAGGCGCTAAAATTCTCTGACTGTTGCAAAAGTATTGGAAAACAAATTCTACCTCATTTTGTGTTTGTAAGGTTTTGTGAAAGCAACAAAATTTAGAGATTTGAGCAAATTTTTGTAGTGCATCTAGAATGGCAAAGAGTTGCTTTCCTTATCAATGTTTACATGTAAACCAAAAAAAAAATTGCAGAGCGCAAAAACTGTAATGCCTAGGTAGGAGTTTTGACCTACAGTGTTACATGTACAGGACTTGTAAGTTAAGCGGTTTTCTCTGTAAGGTCCCATAAGATAACACACAGGGCTCGAGACAACGGTAGCCAACTAGCCACAGACTAGTAAAAAATCCATTTTGGCTAGTTAAAATATGTTAGCACTGGAGGCCCAGAGGAAACCAATTCACAAAACGAAATTGAGTCAGAGCGTGGAGAAGTTAAAACATTAGCAAAAATAAATATCATATATTACTCTTCCCAGTAGACCGCGACACCCACAAATTTTTTTGCCGCCTTTAGAGTAACGTTTTTGATGCCGCAAGTTTGTTTCAAACCAATCACGTGGTACTTTGAAATGCACCACGTGAGGACATTTTTTTCTGTGTAACGTCATGACTTTTTTGTGCTACGTGATGTTCATTCACCGCATGTTTCTCTTCAATTGGAAAGCTTAGCGGGCGTTTTGCGTCTAAAGAAAAACACTCCGAACTTGTTCTGATCATATTTTATCTTCAGCTGATAAATAGGCCTCTTGCACTAAGAGGTCACGTGACCAATGCCTCTCTTAAACAGTGAGTTGTAATCTTGCTGATGCCAAAAATTGACAGAACACATAAAAATTATCTTACACCCGAAATTTGAGAGGAAACGCATTTAAGGGAGATATTTTATGGTTCTTTGATTTTTCAACAAATTAGTATGATTTGTATTGGCCGCCATGTTGGAGGGCATACCCTTGCCCTCCAACATGCCGGCCAAAACTACTTTTTGTTTATATCTTGTTTAATGTTTGATAGTTATGTTCAGATGCGCTATAAACGTTACCACATCATCTTTTCAACATCTTCCTTGAAGTTTAAGTGCAAAATTTGTGTCAGAAAACTGTAATTCATTATTTTAAAAATCAAACTGAACTGTTCGGAATTTCTCATTTTAAGCAAATGGTGCGGGTTTGAAAAACCAAATCACTATTATTTTGTTTAAGAGATGACCCACTAATAGTGTTTCGAAGGCAAAATCATGTAACTTTCATTTTCATAACATGACTTCTTAGTGCAAGTGGCCATTCGGACAGTTCTACGGCAGGCAAAAGCCATGGTAAGCTTTCCTCTTGAAGATAAACATGTTGTGAATGAACATCACGTAGCACGAGAAAGTCACGACGCCACACAGAAAAAATGTCTTCACGTGGTGCATGTTAATGTACCACATGATTGATTTGAAACAAACTCGCGGCATCAAAAACGTCACTCTGAAGGCAGCGAAAAAATTTGTGGGTGTCGCGGTCTACTGGGAAGAGTAATATAATTTATTAGCCCAGTTTATGAGCTATGAAGCCAGGGGGCTTCATAGCTCAGTTGGTAGAGCATCGCACCTGTATTCGCGGAGGTCACAGGTTCGAATCCCGTTGAAGCCTTGATTTTTCCAGGCCTCATATTTCCAGTTGCTTAAATTTGGAAAATTAACTGCAATGGTCACTCTTCACTTTCATCTACAACCGCAGTTCAAATATGAATTATTTTATAATATATACTTCGCAAGAACTTTAAATTACTAAAATGTGAAAGAATAATTGACTTTTCTGTTTGTTTCTTTCTCTAGTAAAAAGCAAAAAACGACAAACAAACTGCTTGCCACTTATGATTAGTCATCCGTGAAATCATGCGGAGCTCTAGGGATCATGTTTCATACGTGCAGCATCTGGAGATCACGTACGCTTTGAAAAAGTTAAAAAATTCGTAACTGTTCGAAAATTTGAATGATGCCTTTTTATAATATTGATGCGTATGTTTGCAACTTGTAAATAAAGTTAAGATGGAATGAATGACTGTGTTCATGAGAAATCGTGAATCAGCATTTTGAAAGAAAGGAATGTTTTTTGACGGCGAGTTGCGAAGTTCTGTGAGAATTTTGAACGGAAGCAAAAACTTGGGTTTTTCGTTGTTGTGCCACGCCTATAATCATGACACGATGTCTCTGTTTGCAACGTATAGAGTTTAGAAGAATCAAATTATTTTATTTGTGAAAATCGTGAATCGGTATTTTGAAAGAAAAGAATGTTTTTCGTCGCGCCAGTTCAGAAGTTTTGACAGAAGTTCTGTGAGAATCAAGGGCGCGACTTTGTACTTGCCAGTTGTTCATTCAAAGCATACTGCCAGCTACACAGGCTAGTGTTTACTTGACTTGATGGGATGATGGATATTAGAGTATCTGGCTAGTGAAAAATTTGTTTTGATGATGATGGGATAATTACGAGTAATCTGGCTGTGAAAGAATTTGTTTTTGCTAGTGATTAATACCTGTCACTAGCCACTGGGCTAGCAAACTGAAAAGTTAGTCTCGATCCCTGACACAGCAGGAGACAAAGTTCAACTACTCATTCTTTTTGTTCTTTTATTTACTCTCTCTCTCTCTACTCAGCAAGGTTGTGTGCTCCTTGTTTTCATTTATAGAGATAAAGGACTGGGAAAAACTGTGAGCCCTCTAATTGCCCAATAACCCTGCAACAGGTTTTTCTATATAGCACAAATGAAGGGATCAACAACCAGGGATCCCAGGGTTTCCTCTTCCTTGAAAATGGGTTTCTCCAGTATTTCGTAACATTTTAATTTTGCTAGTTTTTCAATATTGGTTTTCAAGTGACAGTGGTCTGTCTGTCTGAAGATAATAATGCACAATATGTAGGATATCATTTTCGTCTCTTTTTTTTCTCTAGCTTGTCTTTCTTCTCTTTCAAATATACTTAACATGCAGCCAACGCCAATTTATCTCTCACATGACAGTGACCAACTCGAAAGCTCATTAGCTACTTTGGTCACTGTACACAATTAAATAGTGTTTCTTTTCTGGTTAACTTTTGTTTGTATTTTTTTTATTTCTATATAATTGTAAACTATGTTATATTAAGTTGTATCACGTCTGTAAACAGTGTAAAATAATAAAACTTGAAACTTGAACTAAACTTGAACTTGCTATGGCAACCAACAAGTGAAGGGAGAAAACCCTTAAATGAACACAACTTTGTTTTATAAAAGTCCGTTTGAATACGTATCAAGAAATGGTCTGTTGTTCTGGCTCAAATTCTCATGTTAAGTAACAAACAATAGTCCTTTTGTTCTTTGTAGTGCTGAGGGACTTTGGCCGAAGCGACGCGAAAAGGGTCGTGCCTAGTCGGAGAACTTTCGGCGCATGTAAATCTCTGTCCAAAAAAGTTAATATAAATAGGAGGTGACACTTTTCTTCTTTGAATGGATAACAAGTCAACAATCTTTCTTGAAATATACTGTTTAAAACATGTTTTGTAGATTTGCAGACGCGCGTCGGGCGGAGTATTATGACATTTCTTGTTTGTTTTAATCGAGCACAAAGCGAAAACTGTCATAGATTTAAACCAAATTCTAACATTCGTTCTGAAATTCTGCTCAATATAGAAACAAAGAATTTAATAAGTCTGACATGCGTAGCGCACGCAAGACTTGAACTGCTCTCATACTATGAAAGATAAATCTGAGAGCGGCAAAGTTGTGATCTGATAGTCCGTCGAACGACAAAGTAAAATTTTCCCCCTCCAACTTTCTCGCTGCTATTTTCCGCTCCCAAATGTCCTTTTCGCTGTCTGCTGGGAAAATCATGATTGGACAAAGTAAAGAAGGAGAATTTGTCGGAGAAAACTGTGCCTTTCCTTCAGATTTTCCGAGCGTTTAAATTTCCCTCTCGTATGCTAATCGGAAACTTCGACAAATCCCTTGTGTGTTCTGAAGCTGTTGCGCCATTGTTCAAAAATAGCCATGTAGGGTCATTTCTCGCTTGTATAACAAAGCCTATTGTTATCAATGTTGAGCCACTTTTCTTCATACGATAATTAAGATCTTTACCCCTTTTTTTTAATTGAAGTGAGCCAAGTGAAAACCGAGCTGCCAACAAAAGAGAACTGTCCAGATGTGGTGTCAGTTGTGAATGACAATGATACATGTGTCTTCACTGAACACTGCAGCAAAGCTGTATGCACCGCACCACCAGACCTCAATACTGGGCAAATTAGGTACATGACTGTACAAGCTTTGGTATGCAATCAATTGGTGAAAGTTAATGTTACCTTGGGGTCATCTTCAGTGAAGTGGTCGCATACATTTAAAGATGGAGAAGAAGTGGCATTGCCGGATTCCTTGAAACCATCTGATGCTCCTCCCGGTTTGAATCAATCCTTGAAAGTTGAATTGGTCAAACATGATCCATATACACCGTATGTCTACTTTAAGGTACTGTGTGCATTGCATGGAGAGCTCTGAACATGTTATCTGTAAGAGAGCTTAAAGGGGTTCAGTCATGTTTGAAAAGCTTAGCTAAACTTTTCAAATTCGTTGTTTGCAATCCATGTCAATTTTCTCCATCCTTAACCATTCTTGTTCCTTTATGGTTTATCATTATCTCTTTGATGTTTTTCTGTCTTTATAACGTGTTATTTTTAGGTTTCCTTCAATTTAACGGTTATTCTTTCAATGTTCAAAATAACTCAAGATGTCGTGACTGAGCCCCTTTAAAGTCTGATCACCTGCTTACTTGAAGATTTTAAGAGGCAATCTTGATAAATTCAGATTAACTCACAGGATATTCTGCTCAGCAGCATTTACCAAAATTTCATCGCTGGCTATTTTTTTTCATGCAGGCTTAATCTGACAGGTTTGGTTTGCTTAGCTGTCATACGACTTTCACCTCCCTTCCCCTCAACGCTGTTTAAGCAAACCGTTTAGCCAGGGACCATTGTCCTATAACCCAGAAGAGACTCTTAAAAAAGAACAGTGATTCTTATTGGAAATTTGAACAGAGCCCGTAAGAATTAGTACCAAAATCCTGTTTTGTGGAGGTGCCAAGTCTAAATCAACACATATTATTTTAACTGACACAGACTTTTCGGGTTCAACATCCTAAAAGGTCCTGTGCAGGCGACTGCTGTAGACCTTATATTAGGCTGAACAACCTAAGAGATACGAGTAAAATCGTCTGGCGTTAGACAGAGTAAAATCTATAAGTGGCCTTCCTTTTATATACATGTAGGAATCCCCATATCCTATGCTGGGATATCCTATATCCCATATTGTATCCTGGGTCTAGAAGTATTGCTATGTGAACTTAGCTTATTTGCTTAGTCCATGCAGACCATTTTTGTGTGTATCAATCATTAGTTTACTCATTGTTTTTGCATTTTGTTCTTCTATAGTTGGTGCTAGTGTTTGATTATGCATTTATGAACTACAGCGTCACTTTCTTGGAAGGCAATTTAAAAGCTGCTGAATGTGGTAAGGTTTATGTACATTATTATTTTAGCTGAACAAAACAGTCTGTTAACAAGTGTACATATAACTGTTAGCTTATAATTTCTACTTTTGTATCAAAACCTGCCTTTACAAACATCTAGTACACATTGTACAAGGGACAGACTCTGGAGGCAGAGTGCATGGAGTAAAAGCAACAAATGCAGTTAATTGTTAGCCAGGAACCAGCTGCAAGCCTAGTTCATGATTCAGGCAATGTTAAATACTTTAGTCCTTTCCTGTATTGTTGTGAACAATGGTGCTGATGATGAATGAATGATGTTTGATTTCAAGTGTCCACCCTAATGCTCTAGTGATATTTTGAATATTCGCTGACAGAAGTAGGACATTGGAAACATCAGGAGGAAAAGTTTCATTTACAATTGATTGACATAATCCGAGACCTTTTTTCTTTTCAAAACGATAGAAAGCCATGTGACTGTGTTTCCAACACCAATGATATCTGGTGGAGATGGAGCGGACTGTCCAGATATTCAGTTGCCAGATAACAGTGGCGGCACATGCGTTCTTGATTACCAATGTAGCAAGGTTATATGCATGTCACCACCTGACAGTACGGGGCCATTTAGCCATATGCACTTGACTGTACAGGCTTATGGATGCCCTCATCGACCAGTGGAAGCCAAAGTTAGTTTGGACTCATCTTCAGTGAAGTGGTCGCATACATTTAAAGATGGTGAGAAAGTTGCACTGCCCAATGCCATGAAACCACCTGAAGCTCCTGCTGTGTTGAAAGTATTCCTCGAGGCTGAATTAACAAAAAATGGTAGCAAAGTTCATTTCAAGGTACAAAAATCATCCTTGTCCAGTACTGTCGAACGGATACGACCCGTGAATGGCTTGACACGACTCGTACGACCCGAACAGGTCGTGAAACAATGGTTTACGGGTCGTACGGGTCGTGGAACAATGGTGACCTGCATATCATTAGTAAGACAGCACTTCAACCTCGACAGTACGACTCGTACGACCCGTACGGGTCGTACGGATCGTGAAACAATGGTTCACGAGTCGTACAATTGGTGAACTGAACTGCATAGATATTTACATACTGATGAATTCTGTCGGACTTATACGACCCGTGAATGGTCCGAGGGACAAACATGCTAAAGACAATTGCATGTTCTTCGTTCTGAAAACGTGAATGCCCCAAAGCGCAAAATACGATGAATATTCTTCGTTCTCAAAGCGTAAGAGGCCAAAAGTGCTACAGATATACGGTGCTCTTCGGAGTCCTAAAGCAGGAGAGTGCAAAAGCGTTGTTCATTCTGAAAACGTGAATGCCCCAAAGCACAAAACACAATGAATATCCTTCGTTCTCAAAGCGTGAGAGCCCAAGAGCGCTATATACAGTATATACTCTTCGGAGTCCTAAGTCCAAAAGCGCTAATTAGAATGTATTCCTCGTTCTAAAATTGTTAATGCCTCAAGGATAAAACACAATGAATATTCGCCGTTCTCACAGCGTGGGGACCCAAGTGCGGGTATCCCGTCAGTTCGCTCCATGGCTATGATTTCGCCCCCAACAAAAGTCAGTTCGCTCCATTATCGAAGTCGCTCCATGCAGAAGTTACTCCGCTCCATACAGAAGTTACTTCGCTCCATGATATAATTTAAGTGTATATATGCGTACCAGATTTCATTTGCCCAACTGATGGGAGCGAAAAAGCACGGCTGTTTTCGCAGGCGATACATGCATGTATTGAGATCTAGGCGTAGTTAAAGTGATATTATTGAGTCTAAATATCTTTGTTTGATTACGCGCGCTGTTTAGCATTCACTTGTAGCACTTGCGTGGCAACAAAGTCAAACAAAGTCCGTTGTTTGATTGATGGCCGATCGTATGTGAAAAAGTTTAAAAACCATCCACGGCTTTTACGCTGTAAAGTTTCAACCACCTGTAAAACCTGTTAAGCTATATTTGATCTTGGTGTAGTATATGTGTGATTGAGTCTAAATATCTTTGTTCGATCACGCGCGTTGTCTAGCATTCACTTGAACCACTCTCATCTGTAGACGGCTTTAACGCGCATTGTTCAATAAACTGCCCTCGAAACCATTTTTATTGAGTCTAAATGTATTTGATATATTGCGCGTGTAGTTACAAAAAACTTCTTTTGAAGACTGTATTGTTGTTTTCTTGCCACATGTACCCACGCGTAATGTGTGAACTTATGTTAACACAAGGTGAGAATTTTTTTTCCGGCACAACGCACCGAGCTTTCAAGATTTGTTTACTTGAAAATTCGGAATACGACCTTAACCTCAACTGCTTATGGTATCTTAAAAGATTATCTATCACTATAAGAATTCGTGTGGAGGAAAGTATAAGAATTTGTGTTGAGAAAAGTAATCGAACGAAATGATGTTTAGTGTTACCAAGCGGAACGCGACTGTAAGCTGTGTTAGTTAATATCTGACTGAATGACATAAGTTCAAAATCAGTTCTACTCCAACATCAAAACAAAACGTTCAAGACATAATTTCACTAATTTCTTACATGGAGCGAAGTAACTTTTGTATGGAGCGAAGTGACTTCGATTATGGACCGAACTCACTTTTGGTGGGGGCGAAGTGACCAAGGGGCGAAAAGATTTATGAACACCGATGGATTCTAGACATGCGATGGAATCAAGCATTTTGACAAGCAGTGTTTACAAAACAAGTATCTGCTATCAACAGTAGATACAGCCTTTGACATGTCCTTGATAAGACAATGCTCCAGTTCGCTTATTGTTGGCGCCGCCGTTGACCTTCACTGCATCGGACGCCGTTCGTAAACCATTGTTTCACGACGATATACTGTTCACCAGCTGTACGACTCGTAAACCATTGTTTCACGACCCGTACGACTTGTACGAGTCGTACGGGTCGTGGACTTGTATATACACTCTAAGTCCCTCTAATGGTATGCAGTTCACCAACTGTACGACCCGTAAACTATTGTTTCACGACCCGTACGACTCGTACGAGTCGTACGGGTCGTGGACTTGTATATACCCTCTAAGTCTCTCTAATGGTATGCAGTTTACCAACTGTACGACTCGTAAACTATTGTTTCACGACCCGTACGACTCGTACGAGTCGTACGGTCGTGGACTTGTATATACCCTCTAAGTCTCTCTAATGGTATGCAGTTTACCAACTGTACGACTCGTAAACTATTGTTTCACGACCCGTACGACTCGTACGAGTCGTACGGGTCGTGGACTTGTATATACACTCTAAGTCTCTCTAATGGTATGCAGTTTACCAACTGTACGACTCGTAAACTATTGTTTCACGACCTGTACGACTCGTACGAGTCGTACGGGTCGTGGACTTGTATATACGCTCTAAGTCTCTCTAATGGTATGCAGTTCACCAACTGTACGACTCGTAAACTATTGTTTCACGACCGTACGACTCGTACAGGTCGTACGGGTCGGGGTCTTGTATATACGCTCTAAGTCTCTCTAATGATATGCAGTCCACTAACTGTACGCCCCTAAACTATTGTTTCACGACCCGTACGACTCGTACGAATCGAACGGGTCGTGCAAAAAGGAAGATGCCATTATACGGGTCGTATCAGTTCGTGTATATTGGACAACCCTCACAAAAATAATGCAGTTTAATTAAGGCAGCTCAAGGCATTTGTTTAACTATCAAGTTCCAGTTTGCAGTGATCATTTTTTTTCTTCATTTATCAACATTTCCTAGTGGGGTGTTAACTTGGGCCCCATTCTTGTAGGCCAAAACTGAACTAGAGAAAAGACTGAACATGTTTTTTTCTGACACTCCCATCCCCCACTTCCATGCTACACTCCTTCTCCTCCCCTCGACAGCCCCTGTCTTGAGCTGAGATATGGTGGCTATGTTGTAACAGGAGGAAATGTTTGGTTTATTTTGTTCCAGATAATGTCACCCCTCACACAATTGGGTGTATCTTTTTTGTTTCGAGCCCAGCACCACTCTGGAATTTCAATTTTGGTAGTTAAATTTAGGTTCTTTAGGAACTTTGGCTTTTGACTTTCCTCAGAGTCTCTTAATGACAATAAATCACACAATCGTTATTAGTCATAGAATTATCTGAAATGTTGCAATATTGCTTATTGATAGTTCTCACTGTTACATAGCCCTCACAACACAGTAAATATAGTATTGCTAAATTTGTTTTGGTATATGAATTTTTTTTACAGTTATTGCTATTGTTTGAGTCAGGATATGCACCCTACAATGTCACATTCCTTGAAGGAGATTTACATCCTTGGACCAAATGCAGTAAGTTTCATTACTTAACAAGTCATTGAATTATAAGTGATTTTAATACCCTTGAAGTCTGCTACTTGTAGTTAAGCTGCTGCTGGTATGTGTATGTGAACAGGACTTCACAAGTTGCCATGGAAAGTTTGTCAGGATAAAAATCAACAATACATTGGCAGCTTTGACATCTTACTGTACTTCTAGTGATAGCCAGTAAACCAATTTTTTTAAATGACTATCTCATTTATTTTTAATTATTTCTTACTGTTATGAGTAACATTTTGTTGGTTTAAACTTATTTTTATATATACATATAGTAATGTAAGCGCACTGAGTCTACTAAATGCGCTCCAAATACTCTTTGGTCCACTAGTTATTCAGCTTGTGTGGTATATACTAAAACAATAATTAACCTCAGTGTTGGTGAACGTGGTGGATATTTACCTCCACTTTAGTGAATAATTGTTTATAATATTATTATTATTATTATTATTATTATTATTATAAATTATTATTATTGTTGTTGTTATTGTTATTAGTAAAATCAGAATAATTAGAACTGCAAAATGTAGCAAAAAAATGCTCAACTACTTGAAATGGGTGGATTAAATCTTAATTCATTGATGAAGTTTTTAAACCGACAGTCGATAAATTATATGTCACAACCAACAGAGCAGTTTTCATGCCTTATTGTGTGATTGTTGAAAGTGATTATAACATAACTAAAGCAAAGCGTGCACTCTGATTGGTTAATTTGGCATCTACTATCTGCCGATGGGTGTATGCTGCTGACATACTCAATAACTAAAGCAAAAGCGCGTGCTTTGTGACGTAGCTCAATAAAAAGGCTTCTGTTGTTCCAATATCTCAATGTTAATTGTTATAAAACAAATGGTAAATGCTATAGCATGCACTATTGAGTTATGGATACACTTGGGAGGAGGGAGGTTTGCTAAGCACTCAAGAAGCTAGAGTCACACTCGGCTATCGCCTTGTGCGACTCTTGTGCTTCTTTCGTGCTTAGCAACCTCCCGTGTGCATCCATAACTCAATAGCACATGTTATGGCTTTACCATTTGTTAATTGGTTTTGTATCGACTGCTATACAATTGGCTTAAAAAAACTCGCACCAGTTTTTCATTCAGCTAGATGCAAAACCAACACCTATGAAGGCCTTTTACGGACAAAATTTCGAATTTGCATATATCCTTGTTATGTTGCATATATGAATGTTATGCGCAATAAATCAATAAGCAAACATGTTCGTTATAAACTAAAGGTGGCCGATAAAACTAAAAGATGTCCGACACAATTAAAAGATGTTTGGTAAACCTAAAGGATGTTCAAATTTGCTAAAAGATGTCCGATACAACTAAAAGATGTTTAATTGAAAAGAAGTGAAAATAAAAGATGAGGAAATAAAAGATGCGGAAGCGGAAATGATTTTGCAAAACAGGAAGTGATGTCATTGATGATCTTCCGTGTAAACAAAATGGCGTCTGCTTGAGCTGCAATTTGGCTTCCAGGTATAGAAACGTTGTTCATGGAATTAAGTACAATGATTGAGAGAGCACAGCAACAACGAAACGTTACCGCTACTCAGTTCGATTCTTCAGAGCTCTTTGCTTTAGAGACCGGAAAAATCCGAAAGAACTTGAAGTGTTCTAACAGAAGAATCATACGCACAAGAATTTACCTTAATCGGATCAGCTACTTTAATACACCAGTTACTTCAGTGGCATCTTGAACGAGCAACGATGTCACTTCGAGGGAACTGCAGAAGAATCCGAGAGGTATATATGGACTGGTCTGAGGAGTCGGCTACTCAGCCTATTATAATTATAAAAAGGAACGGGAAAGTTGGAAGACCACGGTTCCATGTAAAGTTTCCAACTGTTCTCGGGCAAGTGCTAACCGTGGTCTTCTAACTTTCCTGTTCCTTGTTATCATTACAATAGGCTGAGTAGTCGACTCCCCAAACCAGTTCATATCCCTCTCAGATTCTTCTGCAATTCCCTCGAAGTGACATCGTTGCTCGTTCAAGATACAAAGCAATTAAGTGGTTTACTGAATAAGGTAATATCTTGTGCGTATGATTCTTCGATTCTCGTAGATGGGACACTTAAAGTTCTTTCGGCGTATTCTTCCAGTCTGCGAACAAAAAACTCTGAAGAATCGAACTGAGTAGCTGTAGCGTTTCGTTGTTGCTGGGCCCTTGCAATCATCATACTTAATACCATGAACAACGTTGCTGTACTTGGAAGCCAAATTGCAGGTCTTGCAGACGCCATTTTGTTTACACGGAAGATCATCAATGACATCACTTCCTGTTTTGCGAAATCATTTCCGCTTCCTCATCTTTTATTTCCTCATCTTTTATTTTTACATCTTTTAAATCAAACATCTTTTAGTTGTATCGGACATCTTTTAGCAAATTTGAACATCCTTTAGTTTTACCAAACATCTTTTAATTGTGTCGGACATCTTTTAGTTTTATCGGACACCTTTAGTTTATAACGAACATGTTTGCTTATTGATTTATTGCGCATAACATTCATATATGCAACATAACAAGGATATATGCAAATTCGAAATTTTGTCCGTAAAAGGCCTTCATAAACACCATTATTATTACTTATTCACATACATTTTCTCCTGCTTTGTGCTTACCTGTACTTTAAGTTTTGATCAAATGGTTCTCTGGATTGTGTGTCTTTTGTGATTGGCTGGAGTGTTCATTTAGTTCCAGTTTAATGACAGCAGTGAACAGAAAGCACTGTATACTAGAGTATGTTACAGGGTATCTCTATTGATAGTTTCTTCTCATAAGTTAGCACAAGAAAAGTGATTTTCTTTTCTCAGGCTTATTACAAGGAAACGTTTATGATGAATTCTGATCTCTCTTTTTCATTTTTTTTTCTTATTCTGATCTGGCAGCTGATGAAGGTGAAAATTCAAAACAATGTCCTGCTGTGAATTTTATGCCAGCCATTACCGAGGATGAAAAAGCTGCATTTTCTTACATTTAAATGTGTTTACAGCAATCAGTGCAGCAAGGTGACCTGTATTGAAGCAACAAAAGATCACAAATTAACAGTTGGTTTCGAAGTAAACAAATGCGGACAGTCACTGAGTGGGAAAGTGACACTAAAACAACCAGATGTTTTGGACTGGTCACATTCCTTGGAGATGGAGAAAAAGCAAAGTTACCAGCTGTGCCTGGTTCTTTTAGTGGTGATCTGAAAGTTTCCGATGCTTCCTTGTTTATAAAAGTTGGACTACAGGAGATGAAAGGAAACAAAGTTTAATTTTACGGTAAGGAAACCTCGTGGTCTGATGTTAAAATGTCTAGTTACAAAAAATTATCCATACTCCCCCTACACAGAAGGATTGGAATTTTCTGGGAGGGGTGGGGGTTCTGGTAAGGACCAAAAATATAAAGTAAAAGAAACGTATGAAGTTTAATTGGAATTTCCAGAGGGGGGGGAAGTCTTGAAAAAAAAAAGTTCAGTGGGGGTTTGGATATAATCTGAAACTACACAACATGAACGCTCTGGTGGGAAAACAGGGTGTGTTTAAAACACAAAATGGCAGTTATGGTCATCATCATCATCATCATTTATTTGCCTTTAAATATAACAAAAATTAAAAATACAGCATGTAGGTTGTTAGGCGAGGAGACTAAAATAGGCCGTTCCGAAATTCAACAAGGAACTGGGGCGAGTTTCAAATTTTAACCAATCGATAAACTGACACCATCGCATGAAAGATCATGTCAAGATTGATCATTTGACCAAGTATGATACTTTTGGGGTGAACAGAGACCAAGTTATGGACCTTGAAATATGGCTCAAAATCCATACAAACGTCTCTAATTTTGAGACAGCGTCCCCCAAAACCATATAAACTCTTAAAATTTTTCATGATTTCCGTGATACTCTTTAAAATGGGCAAACATAGTGATTTTCATCTCAGCTTCTTTCAAATAGTACGTGCATGACGGGATTTTACAGTTGTCACAAAACTGATGAAAAATTTTAAGAGTTTATATGGTTTTGGGGGACGCTTTCTCAAAATTAGAGACGTTTGTATGGGTTTTGAGCCATATTTCAAGGTCCATAACTTGGTCTCCGTTCACCCTAAAAGCATCATACTTGGTCAAATGATCAATCTCGACATGATCTTTCATGTGGTGGTGTCAGTTTGTTGATTGGTTAAAATTTGAAACTTGCCCCAGTTCCCTGTTGAATTTCGGAACGGCCTATAGTGCTCCGGTTAGCCTACATGTAAATAGTGGCAAGCTTAGCCTAAAATAATATAAATTTACTGTCTTGATGGTGGTTAGCTGTCACTAATTTTAAGGTTTGCCCTCACAGGACACCTGTATCCTGCTGTGACTCTTACTAAGAGTTCCATTTCATCATTTTTGTGTTTTAAACACATCCTGGGGATAAAACTTTGTAAAATTGACTAGATCTAAAGCCAAGCCATTCATTGACAGCAAATAGCTAGATACAACCTTTGAGAGTTTCTGTAAAGAACGGGGCTGTCGTTAGGTTTTGAGTCACCTGTAGCCTTGTTCACCACACCCGTAGCAAACTTGTTATAACTTTGTGGGTGACTTCTATCAGCAACAGGCAATTTCACCCATAGCACCACAGGAAAATCAAGCACACTCAGTGGTAACAAGTGTTATTGGTTACTGCTTTTAATGGCAGCCCTGAAGAAGTTTCAAAAATAGTGCCCTTGTGAACCCAGATGATTAATCATTGTTTGCTGTCATTTTACATCGGCTGTCATCTGCTATATGGTGAAATCTAGTAACTTTTGATTCTTTGTTAGTGAGAGATCTCTGCTGTATGCTTGATTTGAGAACATTGCCTTGTTTTAAACCAACATTGATAGGTTTTTGTGGCCATTTAAAAGAATCAATATTTTGAGGATGTGACTCACTGAAAGGTTCTTATTGTCCTCAGGTGTCAATTGTTGGTCAGATAACCATTGGTGGTGAAACTGGTCCAGTGAATGTTATGCTATTGGAAGGAGAGTTAGCCATTTCAACTGATGACTGTGGTAGGGGCCATTCAATATTAAGGATAGTTTAAGACATGGTTTGCTCGTCATGAAAAAGTTATTCTCCCAGAGATTCCCCTGCTTTTGAAAAACAACGTTTTGAGCTTGAAAACGATTATAATTCTGAGAAAGCGTTGAATTTTCAATGCACTTGAAAACTGTATTTAGCTCATTGATTCATTCAATTTTCGGTAGCAGCTAGGGCCAATACATTCGTAATTCACATACAAAACAACACCTAATATTTATATGGTGCATGTACATAAGAGTATTAAATGATGTCTTTAAAGATTGTTAAAATGTCCTTAAATCCTCAGGTTTGCTTAAAGAATTTAGGCCAAAGAAATGGTGTAAAACCTGATGCAGTAGTAGATCATTTACTATAAAAACAGTGCCACTGTAATTATTTCCAAAACACTAATTTTTCACAAGTTGCCATGGAAAGTTTGTCAGGATAAAAATCAACAATACATTGGCAGCTTTGATATCTCTGTACTTCTAGTGATAGCCAGTTAACCAATTTTTAAATGACTATCTCATTTATTTTTAATTATTTCTTACTGTTATGAGTAACATTTTGTTGATTTAAACTTATTTTTATATATACATATAGTAATGTAAGCACACTGAGTGTACTAAATGCGCTCCAAATACTCTGTGGTCCACTAGTTATTCAGCTTGTGTGGTATATACTAAAACAATTATTATTCACCTCAGTGTCGGTGAACATGGTGGATATTTACCTCCACTTCGGTGAATAATTAACAATTATTCTTTGAATCGAGGTAAATATTCTGCCACTATTCACCGAGATTGAGAAGAATAATTGTTTTAGTATATACACAGGAAGTGATCTCAACAACATTTTCAGAACGAAACCATTAAAAATCGATTTAATTGACCTCTCAAAACACTGGCGAAATGCGAGTTTACACCCGCCATTTTGTTTTTGTTTAGCTTTCGCATTATTCACTCGGTAGGGGGGTGAATAATGTTCATTAGCCAGAGATAGCGAACCAATCAGATTGCTTAAAAACACCAAGATCACTGAGTGTGTATATACTAATTGTTTATAATTATTATTATTGTTGTTGTTATTGTTATTAGTAAATCAGAATAATTAGAACTGCAAAATGTAGTGAAAAAAAATGCCCAACACTTGAAATGGTGGATTAAATCTTAATTCATTGATGAAGTTTTTGAACCGACGTCGATAAATTATATGTCACAACCAAGAGATCAGTTTTCATGCCTTGTGTGATTGTTGAAAAGTGATTATAACATAACTAAAGCAAAGCGTGCGCTCTGATTGGTTAATTGGCATCTACTATCTGCCCATGGGTGTATGCTGCTGACATACTCAATAACTAAAGCAAAGCGCGTGCTTTGTGATGTAGCTCAATAAAAAGACTTCTGTTGTTCCAATATCTCAATGTTATGTTATAAAACAAATGGTAAATGCCATAGCATGCACTATTGAGTTATGGATGCACTTGGGAGAGGTTTGCTAAGCACTCAAGAAGCTAGAGTCACACTCGGCTATCGCCTCGTGCGACTCTTGTGCTTCTTTCGTGCTTAGCAACCTCCCGTGTGCATCCATAACTCAATAGTACATGTTATGGCTTTTACCCTTTGTTAATTGGTTTTGTATCGACTGCTATACAATTGGCTTAAAAAAACTCGCACCAGTTTTTCATTCAGCTAGATGCAAAACCAACACCATTGTTATTACTTGTTCACATACATTTTCTCCTGCTTCATGCTTACCTGTACTTTAAGTTTTGATCAATTGGTTCACTGGATTGTGTGTCTTTTGTGATTGGCTGGAGTGATTCATTTAGTTCCAGTTTAATGACAGCAGTGAACAGAAACCACTGTATACTAGAGTATGTTATCTCCATTGATAGTTTCTTCTCATAAGTTAGCACAAGAAAAGTGATTTTCTTTTCTCAGGCTTATTACAAGGAAATGTTTATGATGAACTCGGATCTTTCTTTTTTTTTTTTTTAATTCTGATCTGCAGCTGATGAAGGTGAAAATTCAAAACAATGTCCTGCTGTGAATTTTATGCCAGCCATTACCCAGG
This sequence comes from Platygyra sinensis, assembly GCA_019787425.1. Lineage (NCBI taxonomy): Eukaryota > Metazoa > Cnidaria > Anthozoa > Scleractinia > Merulinidae > Platygyra > Platygyra sinensis. The sequence goes on along the minus strand of JAHPZR010015939.1, from coordinate 24,680 downwards.
ATGACAAAGCTGCATTTTCTACATTTAAATGTGCTTACAGCAATCACTGCAGCAAGGTGACATGTGTTACAGCAAATGCAGATCACAAATTAACAGTTGGGCTTGAGGTAAACAAATGTGGACAGTCACTGAGTGGGAAAGTGACACTAAAACAACCAGATGAGTTTGACTGGTCACATTCCCTTGGAGATGGAGAAAAAGCAAAGTTACCAACTGTGCCCAGTTCTTTTACTGGTGATCTGAAAGTGTCCGATGCTTCCTTGTTTGTAAAAGTTGGACTTCAAGAGATGAAAGGAAACAAAGTTAATTTTACAGTAAGGAAACCTTGTGGTCTGATGTAAAAATGTCTAGTTACAAAAAATTATCTATACTTCCCCCCCCCCCCCCCCCCCCCACCCCACAGAAGGGATTGGAATTTTCTTGGGGTTTAGGGGTTCTGTAAGACCAACAGTGTAGAGTAAAGCTTAATTGGCATTTCCAGAGGGGTAGGGTGTCTTAAAAAAAAAACCTTCAGTGGGGGGTATGGATATAATCGGAAACTACACACTGTTTAAGCTCTGGCGGGAACAAGGGTGTGTTAAAAACACAAAATGGCACTACAGCTAGCCTTAAGAAATTGTGCCCCGGTTAGCCTACATGTAAATAGTGGCAAGTTTAGCCTAAATATACTGACTTGATGGTGGTTAGCTCTCACTGATTGTAAGGGTTACTGTCACAGACACCTGTATCCCACTGTGACTCTTGCTCAGAGTTCCAGTTCATCACATTCATGTTTTAAACACATCCCCATCTAAAGCTGAGCCATTCATTGATAGACAGTAAATAGCTAGATACAACCTACAGTATTTAAGTTTTGAGAGTTTCTGTCAAGAACTGGGCTGTCATTAAGTTTGGAGTCACCTGTAGCCTTGCTCGTCACACCCATAGCAAACTTGTTATAACTTTGTGGGTGAATTTTATCAACAATAGGCAATTTCACCCATAGCACCACAGGAAAATCAAGCGTACTCAGTGGTAACAAGTGTTATGGGTTACAGCCTTTAATGGCAACCGTGAAGATGTTTCCAATTAGTGCCCTTGTGAGCCCAGATGATTGATCATTGTTTGCTGTTATTTTGCTTCACTGTTACTTTGCTGTATGGTGGAAAGTAGTAACTTTTAATTCTTTGTTAGTGAGAGATCTCTGCTGTATGCTTGATTTGAGAACATTGTCTTGTTTTCACTTATGTCCAGGATTGAATGCAAGTATAATCATATTTGGCAGAGTTATTTGACATTTTCATATTACTTCATATCTGACAGAATTGTGTGTGTGTTGGTGACTTTTTACCAATGAGGACACTTTGCGATGCTTACCATGAGGAATTTGAATCTCATTAGCATTCAATCCTGGACATATCTCCTAGTTTTACAACCAACATTGATAGGTTTTTGTGGCCAAATAAAAAGAATCAATATTTTGAGCATGTAACTTACTGAAAGGTTGTCATTGTCCTCCTCAGGTGTCAATTGTTGGTCAGATTACCATTCTTGGTGAACCTGGTCCAGTGAATGTTATGCTGTTGGAGGGAGAGTTAGCCATTCCAACTGATGCCTGTCACGGTGGTATGGGCCATTCAATATTAAGGATAGATTAAGACATGGTTTGCTTATAATGAAAAAGTTATTCTCCCAGAGATTCCCCTGCAATTGAAAAACAACTTTTTGAGCTTGAAAACTTTTATAATTCTGACAAAGCGTTGAATTTTCAATGCACTTGAAAACTGTATTTAGCTCACTGGTTCATTCAATGGCCAATACATTCGTAATTCACATACAAATAAAACAAACACGTAATATTTATATGGTGCATGTACATAAGAGTATTAAATGATGTCTTTGAAGCTCATTAAAATGTCCTTGAATCCTCAAGTTTGCTCAAAGAATTTAGGCCAAAGAAATGGTGCAAAACCTGATGCAGTAGTACTACAAACACAGTGCCACTGTAATTATTTCCAAAACACTAATTTTCACATCTCCAAAGAAGTGTGATGGATTTTAGGGTTGGGTTGCAGTTCTTAAGTAAGGTCTCTCACATGAATGGCTTGATACTCTTTGAGAGAGCAATTATAGGACAAACGACCAAACCGTGCCGTTACCCCTTAAGCCCCAAGACAATAACAGCTGCCAACAAGCATTAATTAATGATAAGCTTATGATCCTGAGAACTGCTACACTTCTGGGATTCTAAACAGGTAAGCGCTTATTGTACAACAAGTTAACATTATAACTTTCTTGTTTTTCCCACAAGGTCCATGGTTCAGTAGACAATCCAGTGGAGTCAAAGCAGCTGTGATCATTATCCCAATACTTGTGGTGACATTGCTGGTCTTCGTGCTTGCCTTGTTTTGTTATAAAAAGCGTCAAAGTGGAAAACGTTTCCTGGTGGATATTTTCTATGGCAGAGAGAAGGATGGGATGCAACGACTTTCTGATGAGCTTTAAAGCTTGGGTGCTATTTGAAAATTCCTTGGCCACCTGTAAGCATACACAGTGCAGATGTTGTAGAGTGGGAACTATTACACAACAGTTGATTTGTTAGTGGAACAACAGAATGCTAGTTTAACCAGGTTTAAGTACACTGATTTTAACCATGGATAAATGTGAACTGTAAGAAAGATGTTATGTTTAGCCTGGGTGAACAAGCATGTCTCTCTGGCCATCAATTCAGTCCCCAGTTAAATCGGTTCTGTGAGACCAGAATGATAAAAAATCTCTCATGGCCAGAATGATAAAAAATCTCTCCTGGCCATAGACATGGTGTTTGTGTACATGTTGTTCATGTCAGGCTAACCTGTGAACATTCTTTGGGTAGAAGTGTCTGAGCACAGCTGAAAGGGCCAAGAAGAAACTGAGGTGGAAGTCGCTGACGGGAAAAGGGGATTGGAGCAGGCGCCACATTGGAGCTTTCCTCTCCTTTCCCTTCTCTCCTCTCTCCTTTCACTTTCTCTTCACCCCATCCTTGACTAGAGAGTCTGTTCACAGGCCATTGTAACACTCAAAAACTTAATGCAGTATAAAAATCAGGTGCAGCTATATTGAGCTTAGCTCTACACAGATGTGTTGGTCAATCTTTGAATCCGAATTTTCATGGCAAGTAACAACCAGAGAGCACAGTGCCTTTTTATTGGATGAGCACATGTCAAATTTTGCAAACTTTCCAGTGGTGGATTTAGGGGATGGGCCTACCCCCCTTAGTAAAAAAGGAAGAAATGACAGAAAGGTGAAAAGCCAGCAGGGCAAGTAAATCAAATCCGCACCCCCCCCCCCCCTCTTAGCTCAAGGTCTGGATCTGCCACTGCTTTCTACGGTTGTTATCTTACCATTAGGATGCATTACATCTATAAGAAATAAATTTTCTATTAGCATGGACCATGCATGGCATAGGGGTGTGCGTGGGTGGGTGGGGAATTCTTAATGTCTATTTATTGTCAAGTTTCAAGCAATATTTTACGTCTAATCATAAAGGTTCTTTTTTAGAAGGTCATTTAAATTTACTAGTTTCTGAGTTTTCTTCATATTTTATAACCTTTGGGTCTTAAGGATAATTACTAATGCATCTCGTAATTACTGTTATTTATTGAGTAAATATGACATGTTTGTCCAATAAAAAATGCATATCAGATAACCTTTGGGTGTTAAGGATAATTACTCTTAATGCATCTCGTAATTACTGTTATTTATTGAGTAAATATGACATGTTTGTCAAATAAATAATGCGTATTTGATACTGACTATTTTAGAGGCAAGCCTCAAGATTACAAATTATAACCCTATTTTTACTGCTTTTTCTTCATTTTAAACCACTAACAGCAGGAGGTTATGTGCATCGGTATTGATGAGTTAATGAACGGGTGTAAAATAAAATAAGTGATGTATGGATATTTAAAAAAGGCCTAATCAAGGTTGCATGATGCTAGAGGGCTAGTTAAGGTCACATGACATTAGAATGCAGAATCATAATGTTTTAGAAGAAAAGGTATCTTATATGTTTTCAGTGAGAATTATGGGATGGTATGCAATTGGAATAAGGAAATGATGAACAAGAAGGCAAGTGGTTTCCATCCCAAACGAGGGCAGGGGGAGGGAGGAACTCATTATCTCCAACCTTTTCACATGGTTATCATAAAAAAAGCAATGAATGTTACTAGATATTGATATTACTGATATTTTGTAACAGCACGATAAAGACACAAGGTTTAGTTTAATGTGATATGTCATGTTAATGTAGTCAATTAAAGATTTCGGTAACTTGGGTTTGTGTCTCTGTCCTTAATTATATGAATAGAAAGTGCTTATGGATGTATGTGTCGTGCGGTGAAAAATTGAATTTCAACTCCTCTGGAGACATTTCTGTTGTTCAGTTATCCAGATTATCTTAAAGTTTTTCCAAACAATTCCAGAGATGTAAAAGAATATAATCATTTTCCACTCTGAAGTGAGGATTCCTCTTCTTATTTTATTGTACCTAAAAATAGCAATAGCTGAGGAAGACAACAAAAAGCTGAAGACCTTTGAGCTGGGCGTGGTAGCATTTAAGAAAAAGAAAGGAGAAGCCCTGGGAGAGAGGTTGGCAGATTGTAAGGACATTCCTCTGTGACAAAGACTTTGAAAGTTTAATTGGTAAAATTTATGGTACTAATCAGCAGCACTGCCTTTTCAGTGATATGAACACAAACCTGTTACCAGGTGTCGCTGATAGCAATTGCAAACTCATCAATGTTTGAGATTTTTAGTTTTGGTCAACTGATTATGGAGCTAAGGAGAGTAACAGCTCATTCTCAGTCCCTGCTTGACCTAAGCATAGCTAATAGTATTAGTTAGTAGTTCACCCTTCACTCCCTCTCAGGAGCATAGGCCATCAACAGTCTCTCTCCATATAGCCTCCTGTCCTGTGGATCCCTCGGTCTCTAGCTGGTACCAACTCTTGCCCATGGACTTGATCTCTCCGAAGGGTGTGACCAAGCCATTTCCATTTCCGTCTCTAGATAGCTTTGTCCATTAAAGTTTACCCAGATCGCTGCCATAATTCGATGTTACTGACTCTTTCTGACCATACCAACTGTAAAATCCTACGTTGGCACATAATAATGAAAACTTGGAGTTTCTTTGTCAATATGCCTTTGTTGATCTACAAGTCTCTGAACCATAACGTAAAACAAGCTTAATGCTGGAATTAAAGAGCCTCAGTTTGGTTCGTGTGGTGATGTTCCTTGAACTCCAGATATTTATCATAACAGCAAAGGTGCTGCGTGCCTTTTATTTTCTAATTTTGACGTCCGCGTCTGTACCTCCTAGCTTGTTGATGATACTACCGAGTTACCTAAAAGATTCCACGTCTTCAAGTGGCTCCCCCCTAAGGGTGACTGGATGTTCAGTTGTTGTGTTCAGCCTCAATATCTTCGTCTTGCGTCTGTGAATGTTCAGTCCCAGCTGTGCAGAGTTGCTGTCCAGGTCTGATGTTTTCCCCTGCAACTGCCATAATTTATGCGAAAGAAGAGCCAGGTCATCAGCATAGCTGAGGGCGTCCAATTCATTGGTCAACAGTGTCCACTGGATTCCGTTTATCTTGTTTGCTGTAGTCTTTCTTGTAATCCAGTCAGCAGGTAGAAGGAACAGGAATGGTGATAGAAGACATCCCTGCCTGACTCCAGTAAGTAAGAACCTCAAAGCCAGCGGAGATCTTGCCCCCATGTGTGGCTTTCCATGTCATGCCCTTACAGGTGTTGCCAATCAGGGTGACAAATTTCTCAGGAATCGCATAATGCCTCTTAAGCTCGCAAAGAGACTCTCTGTCCAAGCTGTCGAAAGCTTTTTCGTAATCCACAAAGTCGACGTAGAGGGAAGAATTGCATTCCATTTCGATGGACTGTTCTACGATAATTCGTAGAGTAGCGATGTGGTTTGTACACGATCTTTCTCTACGGAAGCCTGCTTGGTTGTCTCTAAGCTCATCATCCTCAACAGTCCTCAGTCTCTCCAAAATGACTCTACAAAGAATCTTTCCTGGCACTGATAGGGGTGTTCTTCATCGATTGTTCACGCAATCGCACTGGTCGCCATTCTTGGGAAGCTTGATCAAGTGTCCAATCTTCCTGAATCGGCAGGTACAACCTCCTCCAGCCAGATCTTACCAAGCAAGCTATACAGCATGTCTGTTAAGGTGTCCATGTCTGCCTTGATAGCTTCAGCCAGTATTCCATCTTGGCCCGCAGCTTTCCCGTTTACTAGGAGACCAATGGCTCTCTTAATTTCTCCCCTGTCACAGCTGATCTCAAGATCAGAAGATCTGCCTCTGCAGCTGGTATATTTCGCCTCCCTCATCTGATAGATCGGGACAGTTTTAAAAGAAGTTCCTGTAAGTGTTCAGCTCATCTCTCCAACTGGTCATCTGAGTTCATAAGTAAATTCTCCTCCTTGTTCTTGACTGGTCCTGCTGACTGTTGGTACTTCCCAATGATCTTTTCTGATCGATGCATCATGCAATTGCTTCATGTCCCCTTTGGCTGCTGCTCCCTCAGCTTCCTGGGCTAAGCCCTACAAATCTCTTCTTGTCTTCTCTAATACTTTTCATCGCAGCCTTATGTGCCTCTCTATACTTTTCCTGCGCTTTCATTCTGCCTGCACGGGTGAGGCTGTTGTTTAGAACACCCTTTCTTTTCCGTCCTTCCTGCAATTTCTGTATCTCTCATGTGAAATCCACTCTCGCTGTTGCAACTTTCTCCCTCCCTGTACATCCTCACAGGATGTGAACCAAGTCTCCTTTGTTAGTTGCCAACGGTTCTGTAGGTCTGTGCTTTCATCTTCCAGTAAGTTCTGGAGGACTTGGTACCTGTAATTAATAGATAGGTGGAACCTATCCAAAACATCTCTGTCCTTCGTTAAGTCCCAAAGTGGTTTGACTCCTATCTAAGTAATAATTGTTAACAAACGTGTCTAGTGAATAGTGAATTGTGTGATGAGCGTGCCGTCACCTGTAGTGTTCCACAGTCAAGCCTTACGATCCCCTACATTTCTAGTCCAGTCCCTGAACTCTCCTTTCTTCCCACCCCATATAGGGGCTGAACCCGGGCGGGCGAAAGAAGAGTCCAGGATAACCTGCATGCGCATGCTCAGAACGAACCAATCAAAAATTACTAGG
>JAHPZR010015939.1:0-5000 GCA_019787425.1 Platygyra sinensis | reverse complement strand
ACGGAACCACCACGGTATTTTTCAATGAACCACGTTTGGAATCTCAATAGCCAGGCCACAGCTCTTCGTAATCTGTCCCAAGATGAGTAGCGCTCTATCAATCTGGAGAGAACATCTTTGCTCGCATGACTAGTCGATGACTGGTTGTAGAGCTGAACATCGCGTTTGATCTCAAGATCGTCATCTGATAGTTCTGGTTGTCGAATTGTAGGATCACAAGGCCAGAACTCTTCCTTCTTCTTCAAATACTCGGAACCGCTTAACCACTTGTTGCTTGCACTCATTTCATCCACCGTAAGCCCTCTGGTAACTTCATCCGCTGGGTTGAGCTCGGAGCTGACATGTCTCCACTGATGGGGTGCTGAATTCTCATGTATAACCGACAACCGGTTTGCAACAAATGTATGGAAACGCTTGGATTGATTTCTGATGTACTGCAACACACAGGTGGAGTCTGACCAAAATGTCGATTGGTTGATCGGAATGTCGAGCTCTTCTCTTACGGTCCGATCTAACTGAGCGGCCAAGACGGCAGCTGATAGTTCCAATCTTGGCACAGTCATTGGTCTCAGAGGAGCAAGGCGAGACTTCCCGATTAGAAACGCGCAATGAATCCTTTCTTCAACATCCACTAATCTGAGATACGTGACTGCTCCATATGCAATTTGTGACGCGTCTGCAAAATTGTGCAACTCGGCAATTTTCAAGTCACCAAAGCAGGCCGGTCTAACGCATCTGTCTACCGTTATCAGAGGGAGATTGGCCAACTGACTCTTCCACTTTTCCCACCTTTCACCATCACAATCGCTGATTGAATCGTCCCATCCACGTTTCTCTCTGCAGAGATCTTGCAGCAATTTCTTGGCTGGGAGGACTACTGGCGCAACGAACCCAAGTGGATCATAAACAGAACTGGTCAAGGATAATATACCGCGGCGGGTGCTTGGTCTGTCTTTAAGAGCAACCTTGAATATGAACTTGTCACTCTCCACATCCCAATGGAGCCCCAAAGTACGTTGCACTGGCAGCTTATCCTTGTCCAGGTCAAGATCTAGCACTGATGGAGCTTTCTCGTCTTGCGGAATTGTATCCAGAACTTCGGATCTATTGCATGACCACTTGGTGAGTCGAAAACCGCCTCTGGAGAGGATTTCTCGGAGCTGGTTAACAACTTCGACAGCATTTTCAACTGATCTAACTGATTTCAGACAGTCATCAACATAAAAGTTCCTTTTGACAGTGTTGACTACATCCTCTTGGAATTCACTTATGTTGTCTTCTGCTGTCCTTCTTAGCGCAAGTTTTTTTTCAAGTTTTTTTTTTTTCAAGTTTTTTTTTATTATTCCAGCAAGGCTGGAACAACTTGGAGACGATGTCGCGCCAAACAAATGGACCTCCATTCGATGGTCAATTGGTTGTTGGGTCAAGTCTCCGTTCGGCCACCACAGGAATCTGAATGCATCACGGTCGTCTGGCGCTACACGGATCTGATGGAACATACACTCGATATCAGCAGATAATGCAACTTGCTCTTCACGAAATCTCATTAGCACACCAACGATAGAATTGGTCAAATCTGGTCCAGTAAGGAGCTGCTCATTCAGAGACGTTCCCTTATGCTTTGCGGCACAATCAAACACTACTCGTGTCTTTCCAGGTTTGTTCAGCACCGGGTGATGGGGAAGGTACCAAAGCGGCTTATCTTGTGTGCTGATTTCGTCAAGTGGAACTCTTCTTGCATGACCCATGGAAAGATATTGTTCCATAGTGGCCTTATAATTCTCAAGGAACTCGCCATCTTGCAGGAGCCTGTTCTTGAGTGCTTGCAGTCTGCGTTCAGCCATGAAACGGTTGTAAGGCAGGAATGGCGGGTACTGTCTCCATGGGAGCGCAATTTGATAATGGCCATCTTCAAGTTTCACAGATTGTTCCATGATAGCAAGGGCCCTTTTGTCCTCCACTGACATGCTAAGCTTGGATTCAGGAATAACTCCAGCATTCTCTACGTCCCAGAACCTTTCAAGCTGGCGCACGAGGCAATCATTATCTTCTCTTAAGGTCTCTGATTAACGAACAAAGTTAACGTTCAGATGACAATCTTCGCTATCGTTCCTTTCCATTGGGCCCATGAGTGTCCAGCCAAGAGGTGTACGTATGGCGTATGGTTCTCCTCTGTTACCGCGTCTTTCTTCTAACACCCAGAATGCATCAGGAACGTTGGTGCCTATGATCAATCGGACTTCTTTCTCACTAATACTTGGTAGCTTGATATCCTGCAGGTGAGGCCACTGCCTTGCATCTTGCTCTGATGGGATACTGCGGCTCGAAGCATTCAATTTATCAACTGTCCACAGTCTTGTAACGTATACTTGATCCGTTCCATCCAGTGGTTCTACAGTTAGGCTTAAATCATAACCAACTCTTGGGCTGTCTTGTTTCTCTTGGGTGGTCAAGTAAAATGTTTTCTGGCTTCCCTGCACACCGAGCTCCATGGCCAAGCTCTCGTCACACAAAGAGATGTCTGAGCCACTGTCTAGAAGAGCGTAGGTCTCTAGGAACTTGCTTGCGTCATTATGACTTCGCACCTTTACAGGAACTATTCTCAGGCACATCTTTCCTCCTCCAGTTGAAGTACTGTTAGCCTGTCCACTTTGTAATGGAGTATTACCTTCTACTTGAACTTCTTGATGAGCCACTCCGTCCAGTCCTACGACCGTTTTCTGTGAAGACGGTGGGTGAAGCAAAGTATGATGTTTTCTCCTACATCCTTGGATTTCACATGCACTTTTCGCTAGGCATCCTACACTGATGTGGCCATACTTGAAGCAATTAAAACATAGCTGAGCCTTTCTCATTACTTGGAGACGTTCGTCAAAGTTCTTGTCTTTGAAATTATTGCATTTCGCCAAGGAATGATTTCCGTTGCACGATGGGCACTTCACAGTTGGAGCAAACTTATTAGAAGGCAAAGAAGATTCGACTCCAGACTTAGTCTCTCTTGTATTGAATGTGCTTAAACGTTCTGCAGATGATGCACCTCTCTTTTGGTTTCTCGACGGATTCTCTGATCTGTCACGCCCTACGTCTACCACGCAGCCAAACACTGGGTTGTTTGCAGCTCTCGCCTTAACTTTAACAAACTCTGCGATGTGGCTGATATTCGTTCTTTGACCAGCTTGCTGAATTTGATCCGCGAGTTCCACAAACTTAGTACGGAGATGGAACGGCAATCTCTGGACAATTCGTCTCAAATTGTCTGCGCTGTTTATTTCCTCCAGATACCCAATCGATTGCAAAGTGTATTTACAGTCTTTCAATCTGTCAGCAAAGGCAAGCAATCCCGTGCGATCCCATGGCTTAAGCGGGGGTCCCTGTGTTAAATTGCATACGTATTTCAAGGCAATTGTAAAGGGGTGTCCAAACCGTTCCTCCAGCAGCTCTCTCGCCTTTCGGTATCCCAGAGACGAATCCATGACTAAACAACACTTAATGGTTTCCTTTGCCACTCCAGATGTATACTGAAGGAGATACATGAGTTTCTCACTTTCACTGGCTGCATTGTTCACTATGCTGTTTTCAAACGATTTGATAAAGTTCCAATAGTCGAGAGGATCGCCATCGAACACAGGCAATTCTTTTTTCGGCAACGCAAATCCCTGCTTTATGGTTAATGCCATCTTATCCATAATTCCTCCTGACAAGGTAGGATCAGTTGATTCTGGTTTTGCAAGGAGTACAGTGGGACCTGCTGGCCAACTCTTAAACTCTTGTGCATTAGGATTCAGCGGCAACTGAACGTTTTGAGAACCAATTTTCCGTTTGACTCGGGGATCAGAATGTTCCAGCTTGGGCACATTTGCTGCTCCAGCATAACCCCGTTCTGCAAATGGACTTAGATCTTGAAAAACGTCCCGTAAATTAGTTAAAGCGGCTGGCTCCTCATCCTGAAGCAACTTTAATTGAAGATCAGTTCTATGAATTTCATACTGCGCATCCACAATCTCTAACTCTAATTTCGTTTCTTCCTCCTGACGTAACAATGCTTGCTTTTTCTTCAACTGGCACAATTTTAACTCCGCTAACGCCTCATTGGCCTTAAGCTGTCTGACAGATAAATGTGAAGATCGCAGAGAACTTGCGGTACTTACAGAATCTTCATTTTCTTGGGGTGCTTCGGCGGTGTGAGGTGCGGTGATTTCTCTGGCGTTTTCAATCCATTGTTGGATTCTCGCGACAGTCTCCATTTTCCGATGAAAATGTTCCTTAAAGTAACGAGCTTCACATTCCCACTCCTCCAGGTCTCCAGACAAAGTCGCGACGTAGTCATAGTGGGCCTTTTCAAAGCGAGAGAAAGCTTCCTCGATTTCCAGTAACTTCTTAGAGACTTCATTAACATTCCTAGAGTCATTCAGTAAAACTTCGGCGGTACGGCTCAACGTCGTAACTCTAGACAAATACCCTGAACGCGAATTCTTCAAGCGCACGCTATCGAGGGCATCTTCTGAATGAACTCGGCGTCTTCTTAGACTTTCGGTTCCAGACAACATGACATTCAGATCTTTGAATGCATGTAATAAACACTCCAGTACTATTGAAATTCGTCTTTAATCTAACGATTCACTTGAAGCAAATAAGAAATACAGGAAATTAATAATACGAACTTTAAACTGACTTAAAAAAAAAACTGAAATACAACAATACGGAAAACAGCAAAATAAAGGAAAAAATCGAGATTACTTACAAGATCTGTACGGCACTCCGGAACTGACAACGACTGAATACAACGAAAAAACTACAAGGCTATAAAAACGGAATTTTGAACGAAAAGAATAGACTTAACGAAGTTACGTAATAAACAGTAGACGATTACGTAACACGATGAGAAAAAACTAATCTACATATAAAAACTGCACAAAAATGTAGGCAAAAATTAAACTACAACAATAAGCCAAACAAACAGAAAAAAGGTGATCAAAAAACGAAAAAATTTAACTCTCGTG
>JAHPZR010015938.1:0-38070 GCA_019787425.1 Platygyra sinensis | reverse complement strand
CTGTTTTCCACCACCACCACCACCTCCACCGCCACCACCACCACCACCACCACCGCCACCACCACCACCACCACAATTCTATTGTTTTCCACCATCTCCACCACCACCGCCACCACAATTCTATTGTTTTCCTTTCTCCTCTTCCTGTGTGAACGATATGTTGGCGGTGGTTGTAGGTTTAAAAAGTCTGGGTGTTTTGATTGTATTTTGTAAAAAATTCGAAGTTTTGCTTCTTGTTTGTAGTGTATTTCAAGGATAGCTAAAACATATTTCATGACATTTGAAAAATTTTCCCTCTGTTTTTAATGTAGTTTCAGGGTTGAAATAGGGGATTTAAAATCTATTTTAACACTGTGCCACAAAAATGTTCGTTTTAATGTTCGTTTTAGTGAATACTTGTTCATATTTTTACCTGAAATGCAGTGGTTTACAAGTTGGTGTAAGCACGCTCCCGTTAGACATTTAAAGTTTCGTAAATAGCTTTTTTTTTAATAGATTGTAAAAAGAAAGATTGTTCTTTAAGACCTTATATTTCAAAAAGAATGTTATTATAGTTTGTAAATAAATTCAGTTTGATACACTAAACATGGCTTGATCTCTGTTTAGCCACGGCAAATTTTGTTTTACAAACAGTTTTGTTCAGTTGTAATTTTAGTGTATACATTTCAAATCTCTGTGTATTAATTTTTTGTATTCGCTAATAAACGTAATAAAAGAAGCAAGTTGTTCAAACATATTTATTGTGGCGTATTGGCAATTAATTAGCGCTCCGAACTTGTATTGTTGTCATTTCAATGTAGAGCTGTCCCATGGGTTTCTCCGTTCGAGTTTGTCAGTATGCAAATCTAGGGAGTGGAGTTCAGTGCGTGACTAACGGAGCGGAAAACTCGAGCAGTGAGCTAAGAGTTTAATTCTCTCTCGTCAGCAAAGCTGCGAATAAAAGCATGATAGATTCTACCTAAACCAATCGTGGTTAAAAGAGTCCGGGCAAATTAACGTTTCGAAAATCGGAGAAAGTTTTCAAAGAAAGCTCGAGAACCTTATTACGCTTTCAAAACATTTGTGGTTGTTTCCGAGTCACGGACAGTTAAACAAGCGCTCAAAGCAGTTTAAAAAACATGGCCGCTAGTGAAAAAAAAAAAAAAATCTTCATGATAAACGTTTCGAATAAACTGAAAGTCTCGGAGATAGACTTTCGCAGCAAAGCGATTACAAGAACGATAGCGCTTTCGTTAAAATTCGCGCTTATAATTTTAACACATAAGAGATTTTTTCCAATCAGGGTTCATTAATAACGGGCAAGTTAAGACAACCTTATTGTTTGTATTGTTTAGAGCGACGCTTATTAGTAAACCTATACCGAATTAGTATGGAGGAAGTCAAAAATTATTATGCAGGAACGCATTTTACCTAGACAGTTTGAATATTAATGATTTACCTAGGCACCTAATCCACCTAATCCATAGGCACCTAATCCACATTAGTATGCGGGAAATCCAAATTAGTATGCAGGAAATCCACATTAGTATGCAGGAAGACAGGGAAGACAAGGGAAGACAGTAACGGGGATTAAAAACAACATACATAACTACTGCTCTATTTGGCGCTGGCGGGAGTGACAGCAGAAAAATAATCTTGTCAAAGCGACTTCGTTCTCAGTCTAACATAATTCATCATAAATCCGCATATTCATACCTTCTTAAGTCCTAGCTGTGAGTGGTCAGGCAAAATAAGACCACCACGCTTGCTCGAGATTAGGCGTTGTTTTTTTCGTCAGATGATAAATCCTTTATCAAATAAGTACATTCGATCAAGATGACAGGATATTGCCCTATTTTCTTTTCTGTGTTTATGGACCTTGACTGCGTCTCTGTCCATAAACAAGCGACAAGATAAACTTGGCTAATATCCAGGCTTTTGTAAGAATAAGCTTGGACTATAACCCAAGTATAGAGGAGCTTATTTGTACCATGTGGTTAAGTTTGTCTAAAAGGTTTTGATTACAATCTAAATTCAATTGTAAAATTCAGAGAAAATTAATTTGCATGACAAGGGTAAATAGCTCATTTTGACGTGGACTGGATGCAAAATATATTCCAGGGCCCTTCTCGTAAGTTCCACACGGGATTTGCACGTTGATAAATAAACCATTTCACCTGTTATATTAAGAACATAAAGCTGATTTCCACTGAATAGACACAGGAGTAAATAGCTCAATGTTGTTTTTAGAGCTTTGACAGGCGAAAAAATGAAAAAATGTTGTTGTTTGTCTTTTTAGACTGGCTATTTTGGACGAATTCACTGCTTATCACGACATTTCAGCAATCTCTTGAAGATCTTATCGTTGGCAATTCGCGTTGTCGGAGCGATGCGGTTCATGTGTTGTTCATCGCATGATAATATGCACACAAGACAATTTGATATACATTAGTGCATCGGAGCAAGGTTCAACGTCAAATTACGTTTGTTTAATTAAACGGAAGGGAACATTACAAATTGGATCGCTTTTCTCGCATTTTCTATGAAACTGTAACGTTTAAGAATAAATTAGGTTGCCGCTCTCCTGAACATGAATTGCAAGTTTACTTGAATATATCACAGCTGTCTATTTTTAATGTATAACCAACAACATGAACAAAGAAAGGTAAAATACGACCTTTCATGAAGCAACGCCCAATAGGCAAGAGCATGTGGAATTTGACAGGCGCGTATTTCTGTTTATTAAAAGAAAAAGACCTTTACAAACCCTATCAGATGGAAAACATTAATAGCGGCTTTTTTTGTTTTAGTTTTTTTGACATTTCGACAAATAGTTTCATAGTGTACAGCGCTACGACGCTATCAAAAAGAGCTCGTCGTCACTGAGGTCATCCACTCACTGATTCCCGACATCGCTGCGAGAAGCACCGCCAAATGCAGCTTTAAACTGATCATCACCTTTACTGGAACGACTAGCTAACTCATATTTGATACTGGTTGCAGCTTACGATAGAAGCCCTTCAAAACAGCCCTGAATTCAGTGGGAGAATGGCACCCTGGCTTATTCATTGCGTTCTGCTCTATGTGTTTTTTCAAGCTACTTCAGGCTACATTTGGGAACAGCATAACAAGGGACAACGAAACTCTCAGGATCGTAAGTTGTTACATTAGCTCTCTGTTACACTTAGTTTAAACTTGTTTCCGGTAATCCTGTTTCTAGTCAACTTTTGAATCCCTACTGCCCCGAGAAAAACCATACACATTTTACTCAATGCCAGTGATGTCGGGCTTTTGTTCAGGACGAAGTCCGAGGGATTCCTGTCCCCTTCCTACGTCTTGCGTTAAAAAAAGAAACACAACATCGATGGCTGTGACAAAAAAAAAACTGTTAAACTCACTAAGTCTTCAACATGAAAGTTAACTTCACATATTTTGGTTCCTCAAACCATAGTTAGAAACTATGACCAAACAAACAAATGGTCGGAAATTGAAATGTCAGAGAAAGGTGCATTCCAAGGTCGTTCTAGAAAAAACGTCCCGTGCCTCCTGCTGTGAGAGAGCTACTCACACAACCAAGACAATAGATCACACTATAGACCGAAAACAAAGCATTCCAGCTTTGGTTATTTCAGCCAATCAGCATAGAGTGCAATACACAAGTACCGCTTAGAATGTTTTTGTTTTCGTTTTGCAAGGTCTTTGTTGACCAACTAATACCAAAACGATATAAACGTGACTCATCGTTGAAGTAAGACTGAGCAGTGCATGAAGGAGCTATCCGCAGATTGCAGTGAGTTTGCATAGTAATGATAGTGTTGTTATTTGTAGGCCAGCTGCAATCTTGAAACAAAGTGAAAAGTGAAGCAAAAAGCACACTAGTAACTTCCACAACACCTCGTTTTAAATGATAGATAGTGAGTAGCGTAGCAGTGTGCCCTTGATAACAAAATGACGGCCACTTCTTGGCGTTCTCAGTCGAAGTGTCTGTGAAGAGGATTATACTAAAACAATGAGATTATTCGCTCCCGTTTTCTATGCGTGCTAGGAGTTTCGAGCTCATAATCTAATTGTTAAAAAATCTGCACATAAAGGTTCCCCACGACAGTTATACAAGTGAAATAGTACGGTGTAGCTGATACATTTCTGTCAAGCAAGAAGCGAGGAAACTAGTAAACTAGCGAGAAAGTGTAACTTGTACAGGAACAAAGTATGTGAAAAATTTGAACTTTACATCATTAGAATGAAAATCAACGATATATCAGTGTTGGTAGTTTCCAGTCCCTCAGCGCGCGCACAAGCGCAAAGCTTTGTGCGTATGATGCATGATTCCACGAAGGTACGCATTTTAACGTCTATGTTGTTGGAAGTCCTCCATAAGCTTCGGGAAAAATAGGTTGTCTTTTCTTTCATTTTACACCGCTAAAAAAACTGCCTTTTCCTGAAGGATTACAAACCACCGTGTCTCATGCAAGACTGAGTGGTAACTAAAATTATTATTGGTTTACTTAATTTATTTAATTTACTTAATTTATTTAATTTATTTAATTTATTAATTGTATCATACTTGTATCTCACATAATTATTGATTTAGTTTAGCTTTAGATTTAGTTTAGGCAGGTCCACATCAGCTGTAAAGTTGCGAAAATTTTTAACCTGCGTTATCAAATAAAGTTATGTATGTATGTATGTATGTATGTATGTATGTATGTATGTACTCTGCACGATTGTCTTCCAGTTACAATGCTCGCATCCAACTGTGTTCAATTTATCCAAGCACACCCCTCTTGGGCGTAACTCTCGCGTGTCACAAAAGATTGAAAGGCGTGTGATAACAAGGTGACAACGTGTTTTTGACATCCACAAAAAAGACAAAAATTGAAAAACCCTGCGTTCCGGGCTTGAGCTAGCTGAAATAAACTCTATCAAAGGAGGAAAGAAAATTTGATTCAGCTGATTAACCTGCTAGAAAATTTACATCACACTAGACCAGCAAATCTCGTCCTGTGACCCCTGTCCTGTGACTCCTGTCCTGTGACTCCTGTCCTGTGACTCCTGTCCTGTGACTCCTGTCCTGTGACTCCTGTCCTGTGACTCCTGTCCTGTGACCCCTGTCCTGTGACCCCTGTCCTGTGACCCCTGTCCTGTGACCCCTGTTCTGTGTCTAGTAAGTTCTGATGGCTACGCTGTTATAACACGAAGTTCCACAAAAATGCTCACGTGAAATTGAACCCACCTTCACGCAGGTCAAACAACCTTCCACTATAGTAAAGTCACGCCTTTAATATAATTAACAGATGGCTATGTTTACCAGAGAACAATCGTTCACGGACCTTTTGATAGAAATAATCAACATTCCTTAAGAAAGTAAGATGAACATAACTTTAAATAGCCTGAAATTATCTCTTTTGGATATCGTGACGGCCGTTTTTGGCCAGTTTACCCATCACCGTCCAGTCTAAATATAACGATCTATAACGTATCACTCGTACTTCAATACACGGACGTTAGTGAAGAGCACTGTGATCTTGGTCTAAGCCGATAGTTGAGCCAACAACCTTATTTGTGTGGAGAGGGTGTCGACAAATTAGTAGTGTTATAGCCACGAAGGAAAACCTGTAGCTCAACACGATAATCTTCAGTATACGGAAGATGAGATGCGATCTCTTTACACGTATGTAGCGTGAGGCACCTGTTGATAACCCTGTTGGCAGTTTTATCCCACTCGCCATGCAGCCCAGGCAAGCGTGCCACTCGCGCGCAGTTTGGCCTATGTTTTGATGGGTTGTATTTCAACCCTTTTAAGTTAGCGTTGATTGACAATTCCTTTGCAGTTTTGGTCTAGAAAAAAACGGCATGTCTTCCGCTCCGTAAGGGAAGGTACGTTTTTAATTGGAGGGGGGGGGTGATCGACTTTTCTTTTGGGGGTTAAAATTCTTAGTTTTGTTTTCGAAATTATCCCTCTAGGGATGAAAATGAATTTGAGCCTTACCTTCAGAACGAAATTATGGTACCGTTTAACGGGTTCCTTTCAATTTTCCGACGTTCACGCCCATCGCTTAGACATGAGAGGGTAGACGTTATGTCGGAGTCATTCTTCGCAAAACGCGAATAAGTACATTGTACTATTGACACCAGGCTTCCAGTATATTTTGGCCAGCCCACAGGGTGAGCAAAATACAACAAATAATTGAAAATATACAGCGATACTACAGACTAAACAAGACAATGAGGGCTTGTTTTTTCAACGTTATTTTCACTTAGAGTCACTAATTTACGGTTTTGTGCGGGCAAAAGGCACAGGATTACTACATACTCGGTTACCGATCACGTTGCGTACAAATATAATGGGACAATTCGAGCAGAGCTAGATAATAATAATAGATAGGAAGCATGAAATTCAGTTGTAAATCGAGGGAAGTATTAGAGTAATGCAAGCCCAGAGGTTAAAGGATTCAATACTTGCCCCTTCTTTGTCAATCCGGTTTTATATTTCCTCCTGCTGTTTTAGTTTGTTGAACAAAACATTCCGTCTAATCACATGTGGTTTTAATTCAGTTTTGATAAGTAGAGTAAATGAAGTTAGAATTGCTGCTGTTAATAATAATAAAGAGAGTCGAATTCCTAATGGCTTGTTAATTGAGGAGCTGAGATGAAGTAAATGAGAGAAAATATAACCACTTTGCTCTAATCTTCACTGGCCATGGACGGCTTCCCAATGTATGTTATTTATTACAAGAGTTCTTAGTTTACATCTTCGTGTTACAGCGGTTTTCACTTCTTGAGTGTCGAAAAACAAGCAAATACTTTGCTTTACTTTGGTTTTGGTTTTACTACGGTTTGAAATTGGTTGACTATTGGTAAGTTATTAGTTTGGTGTTACGCTCAGTTAAAAACCGTTTTATTATAGTCGATGTAAAACAAAACAATTCTTGAATTGCTAACAAGTGCGTTTCTCAGTTTCACTTTGTGACCAGCGTTGTTAATACCCAGAAGTAACCTGTATACCAAAAATTCCACCCACCTTGTTGCCAAACGAAGTTTGGGAAACCACAGCAAATGGACTTTTCCGTAGAGTTGTGGCGTGGTTCATAGACCGTCGACGTCAGTTTGTTCTGATACCTTGGCCGCAAGCTGCAACTATTGCCTGCAGCGACTGGGAGCGTCACTTTAACAAACTCGCGAACAATCGAGAGCAGAAAATTTTACGCACTTAAAATAATGTGTTTTTAAAGCCAGTACAACAATATTTTTGTAACCTTCTAGCAAATATAGTTGCTGTTTGCGGTTCAGACAAATCTTGTGAGGCCTGCCACATGCTGACAGCAGACTCAAAGAAGTTCATAGTTTTTTTTTAATCTGATTGAAATGAACATTTTTACATCTTATTTTCCATCTCGGTGTAATGAATGCTCCAGATGAACGGGTGGCGAATTTCCACGTAGACTCTGTGACCCCATTCCACTTCCAACAAAATTCTAAGTCTTGCAACTATTTTTGGACGAAAAAGAACTAAGAAACTATGCATAGTCTGGGCGTCGAACTCGGGCCGCCGAGGCCTACCTAACCACTGTAACACCGTGCTGCTGGCTGCCAGACCTACCAAAAAAACTACATA
The DNA here is from genome assembly GCA_019787425.1 of Platygyra sinensis. NCBI lineage: Eukaryota > Metazoa > Cnidaria > Anthozoa > Scleractinia > Merulinidae > Platygyra > Platygyra sinensis. The sequence goes on along the minus strand of JAHPZR010015938.1, from coordinate 30,476 downwards.
AGCTACATATAATAAACAGGTCTAGAAATATATATAGAGTTACCCTAACATACAAATGAAAGCTATCCGTAAGCAAACCTAACCGTGCTAACCGCAAGCAAACCGAATAATTAACCTACATGTACGTAACAGTGCCAACTGCTCTTGTTAGATACATGAACTTGAATATTAATAATGTGGGGTTACCGCTGACATAAAATCATACTGTGGTAGCGGGTTACAGAGTCTACCGCAGATGAACAGGGGTTTCATTCAGAGACGGGCACCGGGCAAATTGGCCAGCTGTGAGGAAGATTTTGCCCGCCCGGCTCCGCCTGTTTTGACAATCTAGAGGAAAGTTCTTATAAAGAAGGTCAGTTCAAATAGTTTGTTATACCTCCCAACTCAAATACGTTTTCCGATTGGAGGAAAACGCACCACGCGCCGTGGGTCAAAACTCGCTAACTCCCGCCTTGGCGGTTTAAGCAATTTGCTAGCGCAGAGTGAAAGCGTGCGCGCAAGAAGTATGCGCATCACTTACCTCAGCTGAACTTTAGGCGGGGTTGAACCCAGTGTACTACTAGAACCTCCACTACCGATTGACACTTTATCAAGTTCTTGCTCGTATGCAGCCTCAGTTTCAAACCGAGTCTCCAGATCCAAATCGTGATCTTTAGGGGATGGAGGAGGAGAAGCGGAATGACTGCTGACATCTGAGATTGCAGCTTCAAGGATTCTACGCAGTAGCAACTGACCCTGAGGAAAGAAAAAGGTAAATAAGTTTCATACAAAATATTGAATTAAATTGTTTCTATAGTTGATTCTTGGTTTCTTATTCGATTAGCCGTACTTTAAATGCCTATGAAGTAAAAAAAATAATTGCTGCTTATTTGAAAGTGAAGAATAGCATTTTCCTTTTTGAAATCTCCATAATTATTGAAGCAGTGTTCTTCAAACACTGCACCTGAGACGAACCTCTCAAAAGAAACAAACACTTGGCTCCAGTTTCTTTCTGTGAGAAACCAAATATCCCCATTTGCAACCTTTTAAGGTTATTCCTCACAATTGCACTGCGCATCCTTTCTGCGCATAATTTATGGCGTCATTTAGCGCGTCCGCGTGCACGCGCACATTGAAAATATGGCGGATTTGCCTTGATATTGAGCGCTGTCAGTTGGAAAATGGTTATAGCTCACCAACAAGCACGGGCACCCCAATTTATTTTTCAGTCATTGTAATCAACTTATCATAAACTTTGCTTGAGGAAAGACTGATCTGATTCCTATTGCTGAAAATTGAATAAATAACGAAAATAGCAGGTAAACTGTGGTCTTTTCTGTTTTGCCGTATGGTAACCATGTCAAGAAATTTGGTTGAAATTTTATTCAAGAATTCAGCTTTCTGTCTAAATCATACTTAAAAAGTTTATTTGTGTCCGATACAATGCATTGACTCCAGTTTAATGCGTGTTCTCATGAGTTTCGGTCACAAAAATTTACAATTATTACTGGGAATGCGTTCTTGTAATAAGCATTAAATAATGCCAAAATGGGTCATTTTCATTGTCCCAGTGCTCCTTAATGAGTATGGGCACCCCCCTTTTTTATTTCAAAATTGAAGTTCTCATATGATAAATATTCAGTGGGCAAAGTTTGAACGAAAATCTATTGTCAGTTTTATTTCAGGGGAATTACCTTAAAGTTAAGCGGGACAGAGGGTCTTCCTCGGAACACACATGGTTTTCATTTGTCTTAACTCTTATCCATAAGAAAAAGTCTGGTAATTTTAGTCTTACTTTAAACAGGATCAACATGTCATGACTGTCGTCATGGCAACGGCACGACGGGTGTCATATTGTTTCTTTTGCGATGTACAGTTCTGGTGCCAAGTTTGAAGAAAACTGCTGCTTTTATATTTGTACAGATATTAGTGACTGAGTGGAACCACCTATGACGTCATCACTTTCCTCATTTGCATATTACAAACACGTAAATATCTCGGAAACGAAAAAGGATGTTCTAAAAAGGAAAGCAATATTATTCTTTACTTTGAAAAGCCTTTCCCCTCACCTAAGATTTATAATCAAGCGACCAAAAATGTCTCTGATCATAACAGCATTTTTGTCACACCAACAACAAGAGTTCTATGCGTCAGGTAGGATTGATCTAGACGCACTAGACTATCTAATTATCTAGACTAATTATTGGTCTCCCCAGGTAAATATGCGTGACTATTTTAGTTTGTCTCGTTTCGGTTACTAGACCATCCACAGTTGTCTGGGAGCCAAGATCAGCAGCCTGCACGTATCTGTTAATCTCTCAGTTTAGTTATGCTTTAGTCTAAGTGGTTTAGCTCTTGACCGTCGCTTTCTTAATGTTTATGGGAGAGAGAGTTAATTTTGACCTTGACTGGGATTTCCGCAATAGTCTTTAAGTTATGCTTTGATTCTTGAAATATTATTTATCACGTTCGCATTGTGCACGTAAACAGGCTTTTTGTAGAAATTTTATTGGGTTTGTTCTTTTCTGAGAAACGCTTAGCCTGCGTGACAGGCTTTCAAAGGGGGAAGGGAGAGGGAAACTGGAAGCGACTGAACGCGATGGACGACTGGCCGAGAAACGTTAAGCTCTTAGGATGCAAAAACCCAAACATGCACACATTGTAAACATTCCGCGGCACATAGAACGAGATGCAGTTAGCTCTACAGCCTAGTAGCAGAAGTAGGAAGTGGAACGTACAAAGTAGAAAGTAAAGGAAGGAGTGTCTCTCGTAAACTAGATGTTAATCAACTCCTTTACCACGCAAGTGCAGCATTCTAGCAATATATTCTAGTCACGCTGCGTTTCACAAAACCGCCTCTTCTGCTGGGTTCGTGCTCCAAGGGGGCGGCTGATATTTAGGCTAAGTTTCACAATCCAACTGGGAACACTCAGGAATATTTTGTTTTTATAATTAGTTTCTATAGAAGATGGAAAATAAGATGTAAAAATGTTCATTTCAATCAGATTAAAAAAAACTATGAACTTCTTTGAGTCTGCTGTCAGCATGTGGCAGGCCTCACAAGATTTGTCTGAACCGCAAACAGCAACTATATTTGCTAGAAGGTTACAAAAATATTGTTGTACTGGCTTTAAAAACACATTATTTTAAGTGCGTAAAATTTTCTGCTCTCGATTGTTCGCGAGTTTGTTAAAGTGACGCTCCCAGTCGCTGCAGGCAATAGTTGCAGCTTGCGGCCAAGGTATCAGAACAAACTGACGTCGACGGTCTATGAACCACGCCACAACTCTACGGAAAAGTCCATTTGCTGTGGTTTCCCAAACTTCGTTTTGGCAACAAGGTGGGTGGAATTTTTGGTATACAGGTTACTTCTGGGTATTAACAACGCTGGTCACAAAGTGAAACTGAGAAACGCACTTGTTAGCAATTCAAGAATTGTTTTGTTTTACATCGACTATAATAAAACGGTTTTTAACTGAGCGTAACACCAAACTAATAACTTACCAATAGTCAACCAATTTCAAACCGTAGTAAAACCAAAACCAAAGTAAAGCAAAGTATTTGCTTGTTTTTCGACACTCAAGAAGTGAAAACCGCTGTAACACGAAGATGTAAACTAAGAACTCTTGTAATAAATAACATACATTGGGAAGCCGTCCATGGCCAGTGAAGATTAGAGCAAAGTGGTTATATTTTCTCTCATTTACTTCATCTCAGCTCCTCAATTAACAAGCCATTAGGAATTCGACTCTCTTTATTATTATTAACAGCAGCAATTCTAACTTCATTTACTCTACTTATCAAAACTGAATTAAAACCACATGTGATTAGACGGAATGTTTTGTTCAACAAACTAAAACAGCAGGAGGGAAATATAAAACCGGATGACAAAGAAGGGGCAAGTATTGAATCCTTTAACCTCTGGGCTTGCATTACTCTAATACTTCCCTCGATTACAACTGAATTTCATGCTTCCTATCTAATATTATTATCTAGCTCTGCTCGAATTGTCCCATTATATTTGTACGCAACGTGATCGGTAACCGAGTATGTAGTAATCCTGTGCCTTTTGCCCGCACAAAACCGTAAATTAGTGACTCTAAGTGAAAATAACGTTGAAAAACAAGCCCTCATTGTCTTGTTTAGTCTGTAGTATCGCTGTATATTTTCAATTATTTGTTGTATTTTGCTCACCCTGTGGGCTGGCCAAAATATACTGGAAGCCTGGTGTCAATAGTACAATGTACTTATTCGCGTTTTGCGAAGAATGACTCCGACATAACGTCTACCCTCTCATGTCTAAGCGATGGGCGTGAACGTCGGAAAATTGAAAGGAACCCGTTAAACGGTACCATAATTTCGTTCTGAAGGTAAGGCTCAAATTCATTTTCATCCCTAGAGGGATAATTTCGAAAACAAAACTAAGAATTTTAACCCCCAAAAGAAAAGTCGATCACCCTCGGCACTTCTGTACGAGAGACCCCCTCCCAACTCTCGTTCCAATACATCGGTTTACCGTATAGGTGGATACATTTTTGAGGCCTACAGGTCCTACAGCGTAAGATGCTTCTCTCTATTAGAATCAGGCCAGACGTAAAGTACATCAGTTAGCGGCTTTCTGTGTTTTCGCAATTAAGACGCACTTAGAAACAGCGAAACTCGACGTAATGCTCTATTTGGCGCTGGCGGGAGTGACAGCAGAAAAATAATCTTGTCAAAGCGACTTCGTTCTCAGTCTAACATAATTCATCATAAATCCACATATTCATTCTAAAGTCCTAGCTATGAGGGGTCGGGCAAAATAAGACCACCATGCTTGCTCGAGATTAGGCGTTGTTTTTTTCGTCAGATAATAAATCCTTTATCAAATACATACATTCGATCAAGATGACAGGATATTGCCCTATTTTCTTTTCTGTGTTATGGACCTTGACTGCGTCTCTGTCCATAAACAAGCGACAAAATAAACTTGGTTAATATCCAGGCTTTTGTAAGAATAAGCTTGGACTACCATGTGGTTAAGTTTGTCTAAAAGTTTTAGATTACAATCTAAATTCAATTGTAAAATTCAGAGATAATTCAATTGCATGACAAGGGTAAAATAGGTCATTTTGACGTAGATTGGATCGCAAAATTTATTCCAGGGCCCTTCTCGTAAATTCCACATGGGATTTGCATGTTGATAAATAAACTCTTTCACCTGATATATTAAGAACAAAAAGCTGATTTCTATTGAATAGACACAGGAGTAAATAGCTCAATGTTGTTTTTAGAGCTTTGACAGGCGAAAAAGGAAAAAATGTTGTTGTTTGTCTTTTTAGACTGCCTATTTTGGACGAATTCACTCCTTATCACGACATTTCAGCAATCTCTTGAAGATTTTATCGTTAGCAATTCGCGTTGTCGGAGCGATGCGGTTCATGTGTTGTTCATCGCATGATAATATGCACACAAGACAATTTATATACATTAGTACATCGGAGCAAGGTTCAACGCCAAATTACGTCTGTTGTTTAATTAAACGGAAGGGAACATTACACAGGATCCAGCGCACAAATTCGGTCGCTTTTCTCGAATTTTCCATGAAACTGTAACGTTTAGGAATAAATTAGGTTGTCGCTCTCCTGTACATGAATAACAAGTTTACTTGAATATAACACAGCTGCCTTTTTTTGATGTGTAACCAACAAAGAAAGGTAAAAATGCGACCTTCCATGAAGACACACCCTATAGGCAAGAGCATGTGGAATTTGACAGGCGAATATTTCTGTTTATTAAAAGAAAAAGACCTTTACGAACCCTATCAGATGGAAAACATAATAATAGCGGCTTTTTTTGTTTTAGTGTTTTGACATTTCGACAAATAGTTTCATAGTGTACAGCGCTACGACGCTATCAAAAAGAGCTCGTCGTCAGTGAGGTCATCCACTCACTGATTCCCGACATCGCTGCGAGAAGCACCGCCAAATGCAGCTTTAAACTGATCATCACCTTTACTGGAACGACTAGCTAACTCATATTTGATACTGGTTGCAGCTTACGATAGAAGCCCTTCAAAACAGCCTGAATTCAGTGGGGGAATGGCACCCTGGCTTATTCATTGCGTTCTGCTCTATGTGTTTTTTCAAGCTACTTCAGGCTACATTTGGGAACAGCATAACAAGGGACAACGAAACTCTCAGGATCGTAAGTTGTTACATTAGCTCTCTGTTACACTTAGTTTAAACTTGTTTCCGGTAATCCTGTTTCTAGTCAACTTTTGAACCCCTACTGCCACGAGAAAAACCATACACATTTTACTCAATGCCAGTGATGTCGGGCTTTTGTTCTGCACGAAGTCCGAGCGATTCCTATCCCCTTCCTACGTCTTGCGTTAAAAAAAAAAAAAACACAACACCGATGACTGTGACAAAAAAAAAAAGAAACTGTTTAACTCACTAAGTCTTCATGAAAGTTAACTTCGCATATTTTGGTTCCTCAAACCATAGTTAGAAACTATGACCAAACAAACAAATGGTCGGAAATTGAAATGTCAGAGTAAAGTGCGTTCCGAGGTCGTTCTAGAAAAAACGTCCCGTGCCTCCTGCTGTAAGAGAGCAGCTACTCACACAACCAGGACAATGGATCACACTACAGACCGAAAACAAAGCATTCCAGCTTTGGTTATTTTAGCCAATCAGCGAAGAGTGCAATACACAAGTACCGCTTACAATGTTTTTGTTTTCGTTTTGCAAGGTCTTTGCTGACCAACTAATACCAAAACGATATAAACGTGACTCATCGTTGAAGTAATACTGAGCAGTGCATGAAGGAGCTATCCGCAGATTGCAGTGAGTTTGCATAGTAATGATAGTGTTGTTATTTGTGGGTGTGTTGTTATTTGAAACAAAGTGAAAAGTGAAGCAAAAAGCACACTAGTAACTTCCACAACAACTCGTTTTATATGATAGATAGTGAGTAGCGTAGCAGTGTGCCCTTGATAACAAAATGACGACGACTTCTTGGCATTCTCAGTCGAAGTGTCTGTGAAGAGGATTATACTAAACCAATGAGATTATTCGCTCTCGTTTTCTATGCGTGCTAGGAGTTTCGAGCTCATAATCTAATTGTTAAAAATCAGTACATTAAGGTTCCCCACGACAGTTATACAAGTGAAATAGTACGGTGTAGCTGTCAAGCAAGAAGCGAGGAAGCTAGTTAACTAGCAAGAAAGTGTAACTTGTACAGGAACAAAATACGTGAAAAATTTGAACTTTACATCATTAGAATGAAAATCAACGATATATCAGTGTTGGTAGTTTCCAGTCCCTCAGCGCGTGCACAAGCGCAAAGCTTTGTGCGTATGATGCATGATTCCACGAATGTACGCATTTTAACGTCTATGTTATTGGGAGTCCTCCATAAGCTTCGGGAAAAATAGGTTGTCTTTTCTTTCAATTTACACCGCTAAAGAAACTGCCTTTTCCTGAAGGATTACAAACCACCGCGTCTCGTGCAAGACTGAGTATAATTTTGTCATTATACCTCATTGTTAATTCACGGTATAAAACTGATTGCAGTGGTAACTCTGCACGGTTGTCTTCCAGTTACAATGCTCGCATCCAACTGTGTTCAATTTATCCACGCACACCCCTCTTGGGCGTAACTCTCGCGTGTCACAGAAGATTGAAAGGCGTGTGATAACAAGGTGACAACGTGAAAGTGAAAAATGATCATCGCAGTAAATTTTCCAATTTAAGCAATTGGAAAGAAGAAGCCTGAAAAAATCAGGGCTTCAACGGGATTCGAACCCGTGACCTCCGCGATACCGGTGCGATGCTCTACCAACTGAGCTATGAAGCCACACATTGGGAGCGAGGTCAATTTATTGAGTTCATGCTTTCATCTACAACCGCAGTACAAATATGAATTATTTCATATATACTTCACAAGGTGACAACGTGTTTTTGACATCCACAAAAAAGACAAAAATTGAAAAACCCTGCGTTCCGGGCTTGAGCTAGCTGAAATAAACTCTATCAAAGGAGGAAAGAAAATTTGATTCAACTGATTAACCTGCTAGAAAATTTACATCATACTAGACCAGCAAATCTAGTTCTGTGACTCCTGTCCTGTGTCTAGTAAGTTCTGATGGCTACGCTGTTATAACACGAAGTTCCACAAAAATGCCCACGTGAAATTGAACCCACCTTCACGCAGGTCAAACAACCTTCCACTATAGTAAAGTCACGCATTTAATATAATTAACAGATGGCTATGTTTACCAGAGAACAATCGTTCACGGACCTTTTGATAGAAATAATCAACATTCCTTAAGAAAGTAAGATGAACACAACTTTAAATAGCCTGAAATTATCTCTTTTGGATATCGTGACGGCCGTTTTTGGCCAGTTTACCCATCACCGTGCAGTCTAAATATAACGACTATAACGTATCACTCGTACTTCAATACACGGACGTTAGTGAAGAGCACTGTGATCTTGGTCTAAGCCGATAGTTGAGCCAACAACCTTATTTGTGTGGAGAGGGTGTCGACAAATTAGTAGTGTTATAGCCACGAAGGAAAACCTGTAGCTCAACACGATAATCTTCAGTATACGGAAGATGAGATGCTATCTCTTTACCCGTATGTAGCGTGAGGCACCTGTTGATAACCCTGTTGGCAGTTTTATCCCACTCGCCATGCAGCCCAGGCAAGCGTGCCACTCGCGCGCAGTTTGGCCTATGTTTTGATGGGTTGTATTTCAACCCTTTTAAGTTAGCGTTGATAGACAATTCCTTTGCAGTTTTGGTCTAGAAAAAACGGCATGTCTTCCGCTCCGTAAGGGAAGGTACGTTTTTAATTGGAGGGGGTGGGCCGGGGCTTCGGAGGGGAGGGTCGTTAGTAAATATTTTACAAATTGGGGAGGGTCAAACCTGTTTTATATGCAACCTGGAGAGGGTCATAGGATTTTTTGGCAAGGAAAAAATTACTCCATGTCGGTTAGTTGACTTTTATTCGTTAACAAACAGGCGAAGTGTACAGAAGCCTAAAACTTGCATATACTAGCAAAGCTACCAGTCAAAATTAATCTAAATTATTTTATACAGGTGTCAAAATATTATGTCAAAAAGCTTTTCAGATTTCTTCCCTTTGAAGGTGATCTTGTGATGGGAAAAGTACAAGGATAGCCCGTCCACCCTCAAGGACGACAGCTTATCGGAGTTGTACAGTCCAACCCAGTCAATGTCATTGTACTCCCGGTTCAGCCGTTCCGTTCGCTCTCTTTCAGTCTCCTCATTCCTCTTCTCCTTGCGCATTTTTATCTGGGCAAGGTGTTCAGCATACTCTGCTACAAGCTTTTCGGGGACAATGTATTTATCTGAGAACTTTCTAATAGCTTCACTACCCCCACTGACTAGTTCACTTTCCTAAAGCAATAGGTTAATCTGAGCTCGAGGCTGGATTAAGTCGTCTGGCTCATGGCCATTGGTGCGGTTTGCACTCCAAGAAAGATAATGGAAGTTTGATAGCTTGCCATAGTCGGGATATGGTCGTAAGAGTTGAAAGTGGCATGGAGCGCTGGTAGTCTCATCCTTCCGGCAAAATTTACATAGTGGACCATTTCTCTCTTGACACGCGGTTATGTGAGCACCACTTCCGGTCAGTTATTTTCACTTCCGGTTACTTTTTCTTGGAGGAGATGGGGGGAGGGTCAGATGCTTTTGTTTAGGTATTTGTGAAGGGCCATGCATAAATCCAATCTGGGAAGAGGGAGGGCCACAACTTCTTTCGCAAAAAATTTCTGAAATACCCCGGCCCACCCCCCCCCCCCCCAATTAAAAACGTACCTTCCCTAATCTGTAACAGATTTTTAAAAAATGTGTTTCCAATGAGATGGATAATAGTTTCTTAGACTCTCCTTGGCTCTTCTTTCGTAATCAAAGACGGCACTTTTCAGTATTCGAAAAGAATCAAAGCGACCAAAAATGTCTCTGATCATAACAGCATTTTTGTCACACCAACAACAAGAGTTCTATGCGTCAGGTAGGATTGATCTAGACGCACTAGACTATCTAATTATCTAGACTAATTATTGGTCTCCCCAGGTAAATATGCGTGACTATTTTAGTTTGTCTCGTTTCGGTTACTAGACCATCCACAGTTGTCTGGGAGCCAAGATCAGCAGCCTGCACGTATCTGTTAATCTCTCAGTTTAGTTATGCTTTAGTCTAAGTGGTTTAGCTCTTGACCGTCGCTTTCTTAATGTTTATGGGAGAGAGAGTTAATTTTGACCTTGACTGGGATTTCCGCAATAGTCTTTAAGTTATGCTTTGATTCTTGAAATATTATTTATCACGTTCGCATTGTGCACGTAAACAGGCTTTTTGTAGAAATTTTATTGGGTTTGTTCTTTTCTGAGAAACGCTTAGCCTGCGTGACAGGCTTTCAAAGGGGGAAGGGAGAGGGAAACTGGAAGCGACTGAACGCGATGGACGACTGGCCGAGAAACGTTAAGCTCTTAGGATGCAAAAACCCAAACATGCACACATTGTAAACATTCCGCGGCACATAGAACGAGATGCAGTTAGCTCTACAGCCTAGTAGCAGAAGTAGGAAGTGGAACGTACAAAGTAGAAAGTAAAGGAAGGAGTGTCTCTCGTAAACTAGATGTTAATCAACTCCTTTACCACGCAAGTGCAGCATTCTAGCAATATATTCTAGTCACGCTGCGTTTCACAAAACCGCCTCTTCTGCTGGGTTCGTGCTCCAAGGGGGCGGCTGATATTTAGGCTAAGTTTCACAATCCAACTGGGAACACTCAGGAATATTTTGTTTTTATAATTAGTTTCTATAGAAGATGGAAAATAAGATGTAAAAATGTTCATTTCAATCAGATTAAAAAAAACTATGAACTTCTTTGAGTCTGCTGTCAGCATGTGGCAGGCCTCACAAGATTTGTCTGAACCGCAAACAGCAACTATATTTGCTAGAAGGTTACAAAAATATTGTTGTACTGGCTTTAAAAACACATTATTTTAAGTGCGTAAAATTTTCTGCTCTCGATTGTTCGCGAGTTTGTTAAAGTGACGCTCCCAGTCGCTGCAGGCAATAGTTGCAGCTTGCGGCCAAGGTATCAGAACAAACTGACGTCGACGGTCTATGAACCACGCCACAACTCTACGGAAAAGTCCATTTGCTGTGGTTTCCCAAACTTCGTTTTGGCAACAAGGTGGGTGGAATTTTTGGTATACAGGTTACTTCTGGGTATTAACAACGCTGGTCACAAAGTGAAACTGAGAAACGCACTTGTTAGCAATTCAAGAATTGTTTTGTTTTACATCGACTATAATAAAACGGTTTTTAACTGAGCGTAACACCAAACTAATAACTTACCAATAGTCAACCAATTTCAAACCGTAGTAAAACCAAAACCAAAGTAAAGCAAAGTATTTGCTTGTTTTTCGACACTCAAGAAGTGAAAACCGCTGTAACACGAAGATGTAAACTAAGAACTCTTGTAATAAATAACATACATTGGGAAGCCGTCCATGGCCAGTGAAGATTAGAGCAAAGTGGTTATATTTTCTCTCATTTACTTCATCTCAGCTCCTCAATTAACAAGCCATTAGGAATTCGACTCTCTTTATTATTATTATTATTTCAGATTTCTTCCCTTTGAAGGTGATCTTGTGATGGGAAAAGTACAAGGATAGCCCGTCCACCCTCAAGGACGACAGCTTATCGGAGTTGTACAGTCCAACCCAGTCAATGTCATTGTACTCCCGGTTCAGCCGTTCCGTTCGCTCTCTTTCAGTCTCCTCATTCCTCTTCTCCTTGCGCATTTTTATCTGGGCAAGGTGTTCAGCATACTCTGCTACAAGCTTTTCGGGGACAATGTATTTATCTGAGAACTTTCTAATAGCTTCACTACCCCACTGACTAGTTCACTTTCCTAAAGCAATAGGTTAATCTGAGCTCGAGGCTGGATTAAGTCGTCTGGCTCATGGCCATTGGTGCGGTTTGCACTCCAAGAAAGATAATGGAAGTTTGATAGCTTGCCATAGTCGGGATATGGTCGTAAGAGTTGAAAGTGGCATGGAGCGCTGGTAGTCTCATCCTTCCGGCAAAATTTACATAGTTGGACCATTTCTCTCTTGACACGCGGTTATGTGAGCACCACTTCCGGTCAGTTATTTTCACTTCCGGTTACTTTTTCTTGGAGGAGATGGGGGGAGGGTCAGATGCTTTTTGTTTAGGTATTTGTGAAGGGCCATGCATAAATCCAATCTGGGAAGAGGGAGGGCCACAACTTCTTTCGCAAAAAATTTCTGAAATACCCCGGCCCACCCCCCCCCCCCCCAATTAAAAACGTACCTTCCCTAATCTGTACAGATTTTTAAAAAATGTGTTTCCAATGAGATGGATAATAGTTCTTAGACTCTCCTTGGCTCTTCTTTCGTAATCAAAGACGGCACTTTTCAGTATTCGAAAAGAAGCATAATTTACAACGTTCGTGACCAAACTGAAGGCGGTATGAGTTCTAACACAGATACAGATGTTGCACTGAAAACGTAATCTTACTGCAGTAAATCATGCTAGATTGAACCGTTTTGACACAAAGTATCTGCTTTTCTTTTCAGTAGAAAACACGTTCTCGACAACAAAAAATTACTTCAACTGAGAAAGTCCTATTTGCGCGTGATCTCAGAAATCCCGCGACCCCCCACTAAGGGGTTTGGAATGGCCGGCAGCATCATCGAGAAGATCCTCAACTAATAAAAAATTCAACTTAAGTGCATTGTTTTAAGGAGTTTAAGAGGTGATCAAATATCAGAAGTAACTGGAATGAGGAGTTGTTGTCTTCAGAAGAACCTTGGACTTACCTGACAGCACAACAGGATGCACATTCCCCGGGGGGGGGGGGTACTCCCTTATATGGGCTATATAGGTATGTGCGGCCCCAAAGGGTATGTTTTTCAGCCGTTTTAGTCATAAATAGGGTATCAATTGCTCCTGATTTTGGCCATTTTGGTCATGAATAGGGTATGCTTTTTGTACTCTAGCCTCAATATGAGTATGCTTTTAAGAAACCAAAAGAAAATTAACGAAAGCCCTTCACAAATTATGTTTACGGTAATTTAACGTTGGCTCCAGTTTCTTTCTGTGAAAAACCAAGGGCGCGTCAGTCGTTTGGGACATTCCGGAATAAGAATATATTCCGGAATATATTCCAGCTATTCTGCTCCTGGGTGCAGAATAGCCGGAATGGAAATCCAGGTATTCCGCAATGAGAATAGCTCCCAAACAAACGCTTACTCGCATTATTCCAATTATTCTCATTCCGGATTGATCCCAAACGAACGCGCCCAAATATCCCCATTTGCAACCTTTTAAAGTTAAGCGGGACAGAGGGTCTTCCTCGGAACACACATGGTTTCCATTTGTCTTAACTCTTTTCCATAAGAAAAAGTCTGGTAATTTCAGTCTTACTTTAAACAGGATCAACATGTCATGACTGTTGTCATGGCAATGGCACGACGGGTGTCATATTGTTTCTTTTGTGATGTACAGTTCTGGTGCCAAGTTTGAAGAAAACTGCTGCTTTTATATTTGTACAGATATTGGTGATTGAGTAGAACCACCTATGACGTCATCACTTTCCTCATTTGCATATTACAAAAACGTAAATATCTCGGAAACGAAAAAGGATGATCCAAAAAGGAAAGCAATATTATTCTTTACTTTGAAAAGCCTTTCCCCTCACCTAAGATTTATAATCAAGCGACCAAAAATGTCTCTGATCATAACAGCATTTTTAGAACCAAAAATATTGTTTTCCTGCTCTGGAAACATGATTTAAAACTATAAAAATATATTAAAATTTCTTAAAAATTTTCAGTACTCAGAGCACAATTTAAAAATTCACAAAGAATGGAATATTTCATTCGGCTCCCCTGACGAAGTTCGGGGGAGCCGAACGAAATATTCCATTCTTTGTGAATTTTTAATTGTGCTCTAAGTACTGAAAATTTTAAAGAAATTTTAATATATTTTTATAGTTTTAAAACAGCATTTTTGTCACACCAACAACAAGAGTTCTATGCGTCAGGTAGGATTGATCTAGACGCACTAGACTATCTAATTATCTAGACTAATTATTGGTCTCCCCAGGTAAATATGCGTGACTATTTTAGTTTGTCTCGTTTCGGTTACTAGACCATCCACAGTTGTCTGGGAGCCAAGATCAGCAGCCTGCACGTATCATGTTAATCTCTCAGTTTAGTTATGCTTTAGTCTAAGTGGTTTAGCTCTCGACCGTTGCTTACTTAAGAGAGTTAATTATGACCTTGACTGGGATTTCCGCAATAGTCTTTAAGTTATGCTTTGATTCTTTAAATTTTTTTTCAAATTCGTTTCTTGAAATATTATTTTTCACGTTCGCATTGTGCACGTAAACAGGCTTTTTGTAGAAATTTTATTGGGTTTGTTCTTTTCTAATGAAACGCTTAGCCTACGTTGGCAGGCATTCAAAGGGGAGGGGAGGGGGAAACTGGAAGCGACTTCAGAACGCGATGGACGGCTGCTACGCTGGCCGAGAAACGTTAAGCTCTTAGGATGCAAAAACCTAAACATGCCTACAATGTAAACATTCACATAAAACGAGGTGCAGTTAGCTTTACAGCCCAGTAGCAGAAGTAGGAAGTGGAACGTACAAAGTAGAAAGTAAAGGAAGGAGTGTCTCTCGTAGTCTAGATGTTAATCAACTCCTTTACCACGCGAGTGCAGCATTCTAGCAATATATTCTAATCACGCTGCGTTTCACAAAGCCGCCTCTTCTGCTGGGTTCGTGCTCCAAGGGGGCGGCTGATATTTAGGCTAAGTTTCACAATCCAACTGGGAACACTCAGGAATATTTTGTTTTTATAATTAGTTTCTATAGAAGATGGAAAATAAGATGTAAAAATGTTCATTTCAATCAGATTAAAAAAAACTATGAACTTCTTTGAGTCTGCTGTCAGCATGTGGCAGGCCTCACAAGATTTGTCTGAACCGCAAACAGCAACTATATTTGCTAGAAGGTTACAAAAATATTGTTGTACTGGCTTTAAAAACACATTATTTTAAGTGCGTAAAATTTTCTGCTCTCGATTGTTCGCGAGTTTGTTAAAGTGACGCTCCCAGTCGCTGCAGGCAATAGTTGCAGCTTGCGGCCAAGGTATCAGAACAAACTGACGTCGACGGTCTATGAACCACGCCACAACTCTACGGAAAAGTCCATTTGCTGTGGTTTCCCAAACCTCGTTTTGGCAACAAGGTGGGTGGAATTTTTGGTATACAGGTTACTTCTGGGTATTAACAACGCTGGTCACAAAGTGAAACTGAGAAACGCACTTGTTAGCAATTCAAGAATTGTTTTGTTTTACATCGACTATAATAAAACGGTTTTTAACTGAGCGTAACACCAAACTAATAACTTACCAATAGTCAACCAATTTCAAACCGTAGTAAAACCAAAACTAAAGTAAAGCAAAGTATTTGCTTGTTACTTTCGACACTCAAGAAGTGAAAACCGCTGTAACACGAAGATGTAAGCTAAGAACTCTTGTAATAAATAACATACATTGGGAAACCGTCCAGTGAAGATTAGAGCAAAGTGGTTATATTTTCTCTCATTTACTTCATCTCAACTCCTCAATTAAGAAGCCATTAGGAATTCGACACTCTTTATTATGATTAACAGCAGCAATTCTAACTTCATTTATTCTACTCTTCAAAACTGAATTAAAATCACATGTGATTAGACGGAATGTTTTGTTCAACAAACTAAAACAGCAGGAGGCAAATATAAAACCGGATGACACAGAAGGGGCAAGTATTGAATCCTTTAGCCTCTGGGCTTGCATTACTCTAATACTTCCCTCGATTATAATTGAATTTTCACGTTTCCTATCTAATATTATTATCCAACTCTACTCGAATTATCCTATTATATTTGTACGCAACGTGATCGGTAACCGAGTATGGAGTAATCATGTGCCTTTTTCCCGCACAAAACCGTAAATTAGTGACTCCAAGTGAAAATAACGCTGAAAAACAAGCCCTCATTGTCTTGTTTAGTATGTAGTATCGCTGTATATTTTCAATTATTTGTTGTATTTTGCTCACCCTGTGGGCTGGCCAAAATATACTGGAAGCCTGGTGCCAATAGTACAACGCACTTATTCGCGTTTTGCGAAGAATGACTGACATAAACGTATACCCCCTCATGTCTAAGCGATGGGCGTGAACGTCGGAAAATTGAAAGGAACCCGTAAAACGATACCACAATTTCGTTCTGAAGGTAAGGCTCAAATTAGAGGCTGAAGGTAAGGCTCAAATTTATCCCTAGAGGGCTAAATTCGAAAACAAAACTAAGAATTTTAACCCCCAAAAGAAAAGTCGATCCGGCACCCTCGGCACTTTTGTACGAGACCCCCTCCCAACTCCCGTTCTAATACATCAGTTTACCGTATAGGTGATACATTATTGAGGCCTACAGGTCCTACAGCGCAAGATACTTCACAAAAATGAACTGAAATGAACTGAACTACTAGAGTCAGGCCAGACGTAAATTACATCAGTTAGCGGCTTTTTGCGTTTCGCAATTAAGACACACTTACAAACAGCGAAACTCGACGTAATGCTCTATTTGGCGCTGGCGGGAGTGACAGCAGAAAAATAATCTTGTCAAAGCGACTTCGTTCTCAGTCTAACATAATTCATCATAAATCCGCATATTCATACCTTCTTAAGTCCTAGCTGTGAGTGGTCAGGCAAAATAAGACCACCACGCTTGCTCGAGATTAGACGTTGTTTTTTTCGTGAGATAATAAATCCTTTATCAAATAAGTACATTCGATCAAGATGACAGGATATTGCCCTATTTTCTTTTCTGTGTTTATGGACCTTGACTGCGTCTCTGTCCATAAACAAGCGACAAAATAAACTTGGCTAATATCCAGGCTTTTGTAAGAATAAGCTTGGACTATAACCCAGGTATAGAGGAGCTTATTTGTACCATGTGATTAAGTTTGTCTAAAAGTTTTTGATTACAATCTAAATTCAACTGTAAAATTCAGAGATAATTAATTTGCATTACAAGGGTAAAATAGCTTATTTTGACGTAGACTGGACGCAAAATTTATTCCAGGGCCCTTCTCGTAAGTTCCACACGGGATTTGCACGTTGATAAATAAACCGTTTCACCGGGTTATATTAAGAACATAAAGCTGATTTCCATTGAATAGACACAGGAGTAAATAGCTCAATGTTGTTTTTAGAGCTTTGACAGGCGAAAAAATGAAAAAATGTTGTTGTTTGTCTTTTTAGACTGCCTATTTTGGACGAATTCACTGCTTATCACGACATTTCAGCATCTCTTGAAGATCTTATCGTTGGCAATTCGCGTTGTCGGAGCGATGCGGTTCATGTGTTGTTCATCGCATGATAATATGCACACAAGACAATTTGATATACATTAGTGCATCGGAGCAAGGTTCAACGTCAAATTACGTTTGTTTAATTAAACGGAAGGGAACATTACAAATTGGATCGCTTTTCTCGCATTTTCTATGAAACTGTAACGTTTAAGAATAAATTAGGTTGCCGCTCTCCTGAACATGAATAGCAAGTTTACTTGAATATATCACAGCTGTCTATTTTTAATGTATAACCAACAACATGAACAAAGAAAGGTATAATACGACCTTTCATGAAGCAACGCCCAATAGGCAAGAGCATGTGGAATTTGACAGGCGCGTATTTCTGTTTATTAAAAGAAAAAGACCTTTACAAACCCTATCAGATGGAAAACATTAATAGCGGCTTTTTTTGTTTTAGTTTTTTTGACATTTCGACAAATAGTTTCATAGTGTACAGCGCTACGACGCTATCAAAAAGAGCTCGTCGTCAGTGAGGTCATCCACTCACTGATTCCCGACATCGCTGCGAGAAGCACCGCCAAATGCAGCTTTAAACTGATCATCACCTTTACTGGAACGACTAGCTAACTCATATTTGATACTGGTTGCAGCTTACGATAGAAGCCCTTCAAAACAGCCCTGAATTCAGTGGGGGAATGGCACCCTGGCTTATTCATTGCGTTCTGCTCTATGTGTTTTTTCAAGCTACTTCAGGCTACATTTGGGAACAGCATAACAAGGGACAACGAAACTCTCAGGATCGTAAGTTGTTACATTAGCTCTCTGTTACACTTAGTTTAAACTTGTTTCCGGTAATCCTGTTTCAAGTCAACTTTTGTACCTCTACTGCCCCGAGAAAAACCATACACATTTTACTCAATGCCAGTGATGTCGGGCTTTTGTTCAGGACGAAGTCCGAGCGATTCCTATCCCCTTTCTACGTCTTGCGTTAAAAACAAAACACAACATCGATGGCTGTGACAAAAAAAAAAAACTGTTAAACTCACTAAGTCTTCAACATGAAAGTTAACTTCGCATATTTTGGTTCCTCAAACCATAGTTAGAAACTATGACCAAACAAACAAATGGTCGGAAATTGAAATGTCAGAGAAAGGTGCATTCCGAGGTCGTTCTAGAAAAAACGTCCCGTGCCTCCTGCTGTAAGAGAGCAGCTACTCACACAACCAAGACAATAGATCACACTATAGACCGAAAACAAAGCATTCCAGCTTTGGTTATTTCAGCCAATCAGCGTAGAGTGCAATACACAAGTACCGCTTACAATGTTTTTGTTTTCGTTTTGCAAGGTCTTTGTTGACCAACTAATACCAAAACGATATAAACGTGACTCATCGTTGAAGTAATACTGAGCAGTGCATGAAGGAGCTATCCGCAGATTGCAGTGAGTTTGCATAGTAATGATAGTGTTGTTATTTGTGGGTGTGTTGTTATTTGAAACAAAGTGAAAAGTGAAGCAAAAAGCACACTAGTAACTTCCACAACACCTCGTTTTAAATGATAGATAGTGAGTAGCGTAGCAGTGTGCCCTTGATAACAAAATGACGGCCACTTCTTGGCGTTCTCAGTCGAAGTGTCTGTGAAGAGGATTATACTAAAACAATGAGATTATTCGCTCCCGTTTTCTATGCGTGCTAGGAGTTTCGAGCTCATAATCTAATTGTTAAAAAATCTGCACATAAAGGTTCCCCACGACAGTTATACAAGTGAAATAGTACGGTGTAGCTGATACATTTCTGTCAAGCAAGAAGCGAGGAAACTAGTAAACTAGCGAGAAAGTGTAACTTGTACAGGAACAAAGTATGTGAAAAATTTGAACTTTACATCATTAGAATGAAAACCAACGATATATCAGTGTTGGTAGTTTCCAGTCCCTCAGCGCGCGCACAAGCGCACAAGCGCAAAGCTTTGTGCGTATGATGCATGATTCCACGAAGGTACGCATTTTAACGTCTATGTTGTTGGGACAGGACAACTCGGATTAATATTAATCCTAATGATTATTATAATCCAGTAATCGATTATTATAATCCAGTAATAGATTATTATAATCTATTACTGAGGTTTGAGCCGTGCCTTAATCAATTAGGATTAATATTAATCAGATTAATATTAATCCTAATATTAGATCCAGTAATAGATTATTATAATCCATAACTGAGCTTTAAGCCGTACCTTAAACGATTAGGATTAATATTAATCTGATAAATATAATCCCACATAGCTCAAATTTGTACAAGTCTCTCAATAAAGAAAATATTTTATTCTAACCACGACGAATTTGCTACTTGTGCTAGTAGTTTGTGAACAAAACTCTTAATTTACTTCAGTCAATAACCGCACTCCTTATTATACGTTATTATATTTTAGTAGCAGAAGTCGGCAGTTGTCTCAGCTCTGCTGGTAATACAGCATCAACAGCATTTTCAACCACTAAGCTAGGAATAAATGCAAAGCTATGAACATGATGCCCCACCATAATTAATTGTTAAAACACGTGAACGTACTTAACATCACAGACAATATACTTACCATGTCAGTTCCCAGATAATATTTTCATCCACGAAGGGCGCCAAGAGACGGCAGAAATTCATGTTCATAGTCGCCATCGTGATGTGTCTTTGGGATTGTCGCGATTCCTATGCAGCTGGTAGTTATTCCCTTTCTTAAGGTCCCCTTTCTAGTAAAAACACATGCCGACCGCACGGATTCGCTGGCCCAGGGGCGCTTGTTCCTTTTCATTTACTTCTAGGCTCAACATCGCTACCAGCTCTAACATATGCTAGTGATCATGTGACTGATGTGATCAGTGTTATGTCCCGTCAGTCCCTTGTTCAGCGTGTAATGTCTGCAGTTTGTCTGTCATAGCTCTGATCTGCATTGTAATAGAGATTAATATTAATCCGGATGATTATTATTAATAATAATCTAATCCTTCCATTTTTTGCCGTGCCTTAATCTATTACTGGATTATAATAATCTATTACTGGATTATAATAATCTATTATTGGATTATAATAATCTATTACCGGATTATAATAATCATATTATAATCTATTATTATTATAATCCACGGATTAATATTAATCCGAGTTGTCCTGTTGGGAGTCCTCCATAAGCTTCGGGAAAATAGGTTGTCTTTCTTTCATTTACACCGCTAAAAAAACTGCCTTTTCCTGAAGGATTACAAACCACCGTGTCTCATGCAAGACTGAGTGGTAACTCTGCACGATTGTCTTCCAGTTACAATGCTCGCATCCAACTGTGTTCAATTTATCCAAGCACACCCCTCTTGGGCGTAACTCTCGCGTGTCACAAAAGATTGAAAGGCGTGTGATAACAAGGTGACAACGTGTTTTTGACATCCACAAAAAAGACAAAAATTGAAAAACCCTGCGTTCCGGGCTTGAGCTAGCTGAAATAAACTCTATCAAAGGAGGAAAGAAAATTTGATTCAGCTGATTAACCTGCTAGAAAATTTACATCACACTAGAGCAGCAAATCTCGTCCGTGTGACTCCTGTCCTGTGACCCCTGTCCTGTGACTCCTGTCCTGTGACTCCTGTCCTGTGACTCCTGTCCTGTGACCCCTGTCCTGTGACCCCTGTTCTGTGTCTAGTAAGTTCTGATGGCTACGCTGTTATAACACGAAGTTCCACAAAAATGCCCACGTGAAATTGAACCCACCTTCACGCAGGTCAAACAACCTTCCACTATAGTAAAGTCACGCCTTTAATATAATTAACAGATGGCTACGTTTACCAGAGAACAATCGTTCACGGACCTTTTGATAGAAATAATCAACATTCCTTAAGAAAGTAAGATGAACATAACTTTAAATAGCCTGAAATTATCTCTTTGGATATCGTGACGGCCGTTTTTGGCCAGTTTACCCATCACCGTCCAGTCTAAATATAACGATCTATAACGTATCACTCGTACTTCAATACACGGACGTTAGTGAAGAGCACTGTGATCTTGGTCTAAGATAGTTGGGCCAACAACCTTATTTGTGTGGAGAGGATGTCGACAAATCAGTAGTGTTATAGCCACGAAGGAAAACCTGTAGCTCAACACGATAATCTTCAGTATACGGAAGATGAGATGCGATCTCTTTACACGTACGTAGCGTGAGGCACCTGTTGACAACCCTGTTGGCGGTTTTATCCCACTCGCCATGCAGCCCAGGCAAGCGTGCCACTCGCGCGCAGTTTGGCCTATCTTTTGATGGGTTGTATTTCAACCTTTTTAAGTTAGCGTTGATTGACAATTCCTTTGCAGTTTTGGTCTAGAAAAAACGGCATGCCTTCCACTCCGTAATCTGTAACAGATTTTAAAAAAATGTGTTTCCAATTAGATGGATAATAGTTTCTTAGACTCTCCTTGGCTTTTCTTTCATAATCAAAGAGGGCACTTTTCAGTATTCGAAAAGGAGCATAATTTACAACGTTCGTGACCAAACTGAAGGCGGTATGAGTTCTAACACTGATACAGATGTTGCACTGAAAACGTAATCTTACTGCAGTAAATCATGCTAGATTGAACTGTTTTGACACAAAGTATCTGCTTTTCCTTTCAGTAGAAAACACGTTCTCGACTACAAAAATTACTTCAACTGAGAAAATCCTATTTGTGCGTGATCTCAGAAATCACGCGACCCCCCACTAAGGGGTTTGGAATGGCCGGCAGCATCATCGAGAAAGTCTCCAACTAATAAAAAATTCACCTTAAGTGCATTGTTTTAAGGAGTTTAAGAGATGATCAAATATCAGCAGTGACTGGAACGAGGAGTTGCTGTCTTCAGAAGCACGATTAAGTGAAACTGATCGCATCATCAAGTTTAATCTTGGACTTAACTGACAGCACAACAGGAAGCACATTCAGCTTGTAAACACTCTGCCTTTTCTAAAAGCTTACAAATGATAGCTATCTAATGACACTATTACTGTGCTCTGTGTCTGGACATCTGAAAAAGCGATTAACAGAAACTGCGCAGGAGGGAAAGCACTTATTTTACAATTTCAACGCTCAAGCTGCAAACTGCCCCCGAATAGCGCCATCATCCGTGCTAAACACGACAAAATAAAAAATAAACCTCGAAGAAACTCTCCCAAAAGCAGAAAATCTGATTACTTTTGATCACCTTAGTGAAAGTGACTTATTTGTACAAACTAAAAGACTTGAAGCGCAACTGATGACAACTGCAAAGCGATTATCTAAAAAAAAATGCGTTCTTTTCGTCAGCCATTGGGTAAAACTATTTGTCACCACTTTTTTCCGATCACTGACAGCTAACTATTTCATGGGACCACCATTCAAGAACAAGGCATTAAAAGGAAGCAACAAACTTCTTTTTATGTTTACTTCTCTCCTTGTGCTGATCTCAATCTTCTTCTATGTTTTCGGCGCCGAAGAAAAATAAACGTTGATCAGTTATATATTTCAAACGAGTTATTTACGAGGTGAATTATTTGTGTTATGCGTTGTCCACAGAGGAAATTGTAATTAGCAAGGTTAAAGCGAATAGGAAAATATAAAAAAAAAACAATATATGAAAGCGCGCTCCAAACCAGGATATCTACTAAACTAAACTAAACTCAAACGACAGCTATAGTTAGTTGGAAACAGAAAAAACAGTCTACTTCCTGGCTCAGCTTGAACAACTTCATAATCATTCCAGTTCCTTTAACGACAATGAATTTTAAATCTGCATGTTTCATGTCTTCACTGTATTATATTTCGCCGGCGAGTTCCATCAATAAACAGCAAAAACACGCGTATGGGATATTAAGTTGCATTGCAAAACACTACTGAGACAACTCTTTTAGCGGAATATTTGAACCAAACGCAACCAAAACAACCTTTGTTTTCACGAGAGAACACGAAACTAGGCTTTGGGATGGTCAGGCTTCCCCTCTTGATGTAGAACATTTCCACTCTATCAACCAACAGATAAAATGTCATGGAAATACATTAAAGTATTGGTCCGATTGAACAACTTTCCATTTGTTAGCATTAGAAAACAGATGTACGTCAAACATTCAATCGGAATACTCAGCTTTCAAGTTTTCAACAATAAGTTTGTACATAACTTTTAATCCATTACTGAGTGTAATAAACACTCCAGTACTATTGAAATTCGTCTTTAATCTAACGATTCACTTGAAGCAAATAAGAAATACAGGAAATTAATAATACGAACTTTAAACTGACTTAAAGAAAAAAAACTGAAATACAACAATACGGAAAACAGCAAAATAAAGGAAAAAATCGAGATTACTTACAAGATCTGTACGGCACTCCGGAACTGACAACGACTGAATACAACGAAAAAACTACAAGGCTATAAAAACGGAATTTTGAACGAAAAGAATAGACTTAACGAAGTTACGTAATAAACAGTAGACGATTACGTAACACGATGAGAAAAAACTAATCTACATATAAAAACTGCACAAAAATGTAGGCAAAAATTAAACTACAACAATAAACCAAACAAACAGAAAAAAGGTGATCAAAAAACGAAAAAATTTAACTCTCGTGGCTACATAGCCCCCCTAATGAACTACTGTGGACTACAGTTCATTACTATAACGTGACTATACTTAGACACGAGAGTAAGTTCTCTTAACTATTCTTTATACTGTTGATCTTCTTATGCGTTCAGTCTCTTCATTCAGGCTTTCATCTCTCCTTCTAAGAAGCACAGTTTGGTGATTGGTCTTGTCAGAATTGTGGTGGCTGTTTTCACTTTGGCTGCTCGGACATTTTCATCCTTTCCAACGAAAACTTCAGTAACTCTGGCTAACGGCCATTTTCCTCGATGGATGTTGTCGTCTGCAATGAGAACTAGATCTCCGGTCGCTAGGCAACGGCGAGGTTTGGTCCACTTCGTTCTCTCTTGAAGGGTTGGCAAGTACTCCTTTAGCCAGCGCTTCCAGAATATATTGGCCATGTACTGAACCTGACGCCAACGTCGTTTGCTGTACATTTCTTCTTTGTTGAAGACTCCAGGTGGCAAATTTGGGTTGGCTCTTAACAACAACAGGTGGTTTGGTGTCAGGGGGTCCAGGTCCTTTGGGTCGCTGCTGACTGGAGTCAGCGGTCTGCCATTTAGGATCCCTTCAACTTCACTCATCAATGTTCGGAGCATTTCGTCAGAGACAAGTTGTTGTCCTAGTAAAGCTCTCAGGATCTTGCGAATAGATCTGATCGTACGCTCCCAGGCACCTCCCATGTGCGAGGCTGCAGGTGGATTGAACTTCCATGTGATATTCTTCTGATGAAGAAACTTGTGAATTGATTCTTGATTCCACTCACTCAACAACTCGCGTAGCTCTCTTTCTCCAGCTTGGAAGTTTGTCCCGTTGTCACTGTAAACAGTAGTTGGACATCCTCGTAAATTGATGAATCTTCGCAACGCATTTATGAAAGAATCAGTATCAAGCGAGTTGACGACTTCTATATGAACGGCCCTGACAACCAGGCAGGTAAACAGGCAACCATAGCGCTTCACGTTTGAACGACCTTGACGTACATAAAATGGTCCAAAATAGTCCACGCCTACGTTTGTGAATGGCGGATCTCCTGACATCAATCTTTCCTTTGGAAGGTCGGCCATCAACTGCTCTCCACGTACTGCACCCAGTTTCTTACATTGAAAACAGCTACTAATCACTCTTCGCACAGCTGAACGTCCCTTGATTATCCAATAGAATTGATGTAAACTTGACAGTACGTACTCCTGCCCAAGGTGGCCAGTTTCCTGATGATGCTGGGAAATGATCAAATCGGTAGCCTGGTGACGATACGGAAGAATAATGGGGTGTTTAGCTTCATACTTGATTAAGGCATTTTCCAGTCGCCCTCCAACTCTCAGGATTCCGACGTCATCCAAAAAGGGATGAAGTTTGCGCATGTAAGCTGGTATCTTGAAGCTCTTCAACTCGGAAGCTACTTGGCGAGGAGGCTTGGATGAACTTATTCTTTGCATGGCTTTAATGACGTCTGGAAAGAAAAGCCTTTGTACGTGCTTGATAACTTCCCTTTCTGCGCATTTAACTTCTTCCACGGACAGGAGAGGTCCCCTTTCTAAACAGCACTGAGGTCTCAAGTTAACGGAACCACCACGGTATTTTTCAATGAACCACGTTTGGAATCTCAATAGCCAGGCCACAGCTCTTCGTAATCTGTCCCAAGATGAGTAGCGCTCTATCAACCTGGAGAGAACATCTTTGCTCGCATGACTAGTCGACGACTGGTTGTAGAGCTGAACATCGCGTTTGATCTCAAGATCGTCATCTGATAGTTCTGGTTGGCGAATTGTAGGATCACAAGGCCAGAACTCTTCCTTCTTCTTCAAAAACTCGGGACCGCTTAACCACTTGTTGCTTGCACTCATTTCATCCACCGTAAGCCCTCTGGTAACTTCATCCGCTGGGTTGAGCTCGGAGCTGACATGTCTCCACTGATGGGGTGCTGAATTCTCATGTATAACCGACAACCGGTTTGCAACAAATGTATGGAAACGCTTGGATTGATTTCTGATGTACTGCAACACACAGGTGGAGTCTGACCAAAATGTCGATTGGTTGATCGGAATGTCGAGCTCTTCTCTTACGGTCCGATCTAACTGAACGGCCAAGACGGCAGCTGATAGTTCCAATCTTGGCACAGTCATTGGTCTCAGAGGAGCAAGGCGAGACTTCCCGATTAGAAACGCGCAATGAATCCTTTCTTCAACATCCACTAATCTGAGATACGTGACTGCTCCATATGCAATTTGTGACGCGTCTGCAAAATTGTGCAACTCGGCAATTTTCAAGTCACCAAAGCAGGCCGGTCTAACGCATCTGTCTACCGTTATCAGAGGGAGATTGGCCAACTGACTCTTCCACTTTTCCCACCTTTCACCATCACAATCGCTGATTGAATCGTCCCATCCACGTTTCTCTCTGCAGAGATCTTGCAGCAATTTCTTGGCTGGGAGGACTACTGGCGCAACGAACCCAAGTGGATCATAAACAGAACTGGTCAAGGATAATATACCGCGGCGGGTGCTTGGTCTGTCTTTAAGAGCAACTTGAATATGAACTTGTCACTCTCCATATCCCAATGGAGCCCCAAAGTACGTTGCACTGGCAGCTTATCCTTGTCCAGGTCAAGATCTAGCACTGATGGAGCTTTCTCGTCTTGCGGAATTGTATCCAGAACTTCGGATCTATTGCATGACCACTTGGTGAGTCGAAAACCGCCTCTGGAGAGGATTTCTCGGAGCTGGTTAACAACTTCGACAGCATTTTCAACTGATCTAACTGATTTCAGACAGTCATCAACATAAAAGTTCCTTTTGACAGTGTTGACTACATCCTCTTGGAATTCACTTATGTTGTCTTCTGCTGTCCTTCTTAGCGCAAGGCTGGAACAACTTGGAGACGATGTCGCGCCAAACAAATGGACCTCCATTCGATGGTCAATTGGTTGTTGGGTCAAGTCTCCGTTCGGCCACCACAGGAATCTGAATGCATCACGGTCGTCTGGCGCTACACGGATCTGATGGAACATACACTCGATATCAGCAGATAATGCAACTTGCTCTTCACGAAATCTCATTAGCACACCAACGATAGAATTGGTCAAATCTGGTCCAGTAAGGAGCTGCTCATTCAGAGACGTTCCCTTATGCTTTGCGGCACAATCAAACACTACTCGTGTCTTTCCAGGTTTGTTCAGCACCGGGTGATGGGGAAGGTACCAAAGCGGCTTATCTTGTGTGCTGATTTCGTCAAGTGGAACTCTTCTTGCATGACCCATGGAAAGATATTGTTCCATAGTGGCCTTATAATTCTCAAGGAGCTCGCCATCTTGCAGGAGCCTGTTCTTGAGTGCTTGCAGTCTGCGTTCAGCCATGAAACGGTTGTAAGGCAGGAATGGCGGGTACTGTCTCCATGGGAGCGCAATTTGATAATGGCCATCTTCAAGTTTCACAGATTGTTCCATGATAGCAAGGGCCCTTTTGTCCTCCACTGACATGCTAAGCTTGGATTCAGGAATAACTCCAGCATTCTCTACGTCCCAGAACCTTTCAAGCTGGCGCACGAGGCAATCATTATCTTCTCTTAAGGTCTCTGATGAACGAACAAAGTTAACGTTCAGATGACAATCTTCGCTATCGTTCCTTTCCATTGGGCCCATGAGTGTCCAGCCAAGAGGTGTACGTATGGCGTATGGTTCTCCTCTGTTACCGCGTCTTTCTTCTAACACCCAGAATGCATCAGGAACGTTGGTGCCTATGATCAATCGGACTTCTTTCTCACTAATACTTGGTAGCTTGATGCCCTGCAGGTGAGGCCACTGCCTTGCATCTTGCTCTGATGGGATACTGCGGCTCGAAGCATTCAATTTATCAACTGTCCACAGTCTTGTAACGTATACTTGATCCGTTCCATCCAGTGGTTCTACAGTTAGGCTTAAATCATAACCAACTCTTGGGCTGTCTTGTTTCTCTTGGGTGGTCAAGTAAAATGTTTTCTGGCTTCCCTGCACACCGAGCTCCATGGCCAAGCTCTCGTCACACAAAGAGATGTCTGAGCCACTGTCTAGAAGAGCGTAGGTCTCTAGGAACTTGCTTGCGTCATTATGACTTCGCACCTTTACAGGAACTATTCTCAGGCACATCTTTCCTCCTCCAGTTGAAGTACTGTTAGCCTGTCCACTTTGTAATGGAGTATTACCTTCTACTTGAACTTCTTGATGAGCCACTCCGTCCAGTCCTACGACCGTTTTCTGTGAAGACGGTGGGTGAAGCAAAGTATGATGTTTTCTCCTACATCCTTGGATTTCACATGCACTTTTCGCTAGGCATCCTACACTGATGTGGCCATACTTGAAGCAATTAAAACATAGCTGAGCCTTTCTCATTACTTGGAGACGTTCGTCAAAGTTCTTGTCTTTGAAATTATTGCATTTCGCCAAGGAATGATTTCCGTTGCACGATGGGCACTTCACAGTTGGAGCAAACTTATTAGAAGGCAAAGAAGATTCGACTCCAGACTTAGTCTCTCGTGTATTGAATGTGCTTAAACGTTCTGCAGATGATGCACCTCTCTTTTGGTTTCTCGACGGATTCTCTGATCTGTCACGCCCTACGTCTACCACGCAGCCAAACACTGGGTTGTTTGCAGCTCTCGCCTTAACTTTAACAAACTCTGCGATGTGGCTGATATTCGTTCTTTGACCAGCTTGCTGAATTTGATCCGCGAGTTCCACAAACTTAGTACGGAGATGGAACGGCAATCTCTGGACAATTCGTCTCAAATTGTCTGCGCTGTTTATTTCCTCCAGATACCCAATCGATTGCAAAGTGTGTTCACAGTCTTTCAATCTGTCAGCAAAGGCAAGCAATCCCGTGCGATCCCATGGCTTAAGCGGGGGTCCCTGTGTTAAATTGCTTACGTATTTCGAGGCAATTGTAAAGGGGTGTCCAAACCGTTCCTCCAGCAGCTCTCTCGCCTTTCGGTATCCCAGAGACGAATCCATGACTAAACAACACTTAATGGTTTCCTTTGCCACTCCAGATGTATACTGAAGGAGATACATGAGTTTCTCACTTTCACTGGCTGCATTGTTCACTATGCTGTTTTCAAACGATTTGATAAAGTTCCAATAGTCGAGAGGATCGCCATCGAACACAGGCAATTCTTTTTTCGGCAACGCAAATCCCTGCTTTATGGTTAATGCCATCTTATCCATAATTCCTCCTGACAAGGTAGGATCAGTTGATTCTGGTTTTGCAAGGAGTACAGTGGGACCTGCTGGCCAACTCTTAAACTCTTGTGCATTAGGATTCAGCGGCAACTGAACGTTTTGAGAACCAATTTTCCGTTTGACTCGGGGATCAGAATGTTCCAGCTTGGGCACATTTGCTGCTCCAGCATAACCCCGTTCTGCAAATGGACTTAGATCTTGAAAAACGTCCCGTAAATTAGTTAAAGCGGCTGGCTCCTCATCCTGAAGCAACTTTAATTGAAGATCAGTTCTATGAATTTCATACTGCGCATCCACAATCTCTAACTCTAATTTCGTTTCTTCCTCCTGACGTAACAATGCTTGCTTTTTCTTCAACTGGCACAATTTTAACTCCGCTAACGCCTGCTTGGCCTTAAGCTGTCTGACAGATAAATGTGAAGATCGCAGAGAACTTGCGGTACTTACAGAATCTTCATTTTCTTGGGGTGCTTCGGCGGTGTGAGGTGCGGTGATTTCTCTGGCGTTTTCAATCCATTGTTGGATTCTCGCGACAGTCTCCATTTTCCGATGAAAATGTTCCTTAAAGTAACGAGCTTCACATTCCCACTCCTCCAGGTCTCCAGACAAAGTCGCGACGTAGTCATAGTGGGCCTTTTCAAAGCGAGAGAAAGCTTCCTCGATTTCCAGTAACTTCTTAGAGACTTCATTAACATTCCTAGAGTCATTCAGTAAAACTTCGGCGGTACGGCTCAACGTCGTAACTCTAGACAAATACCCTGAACGCGAATTCTTCAAGCGCACGCTATCGAGGGCATCTTCTGAATGAACTCGGCGTCTTCTTAGACTTTCGGTTCCAGACAACATGACATTCAGATCTTTGAATGCATGTAATAAACACTCCAGTACTATTGAAATTCGTCTTTAATCTAACGATTCACTTGAAGCAAATAAGAAATACAGGAAATTAATAATACGAACTTTAAACTGACTTAAAGAAAAAAAAAACTGAAATACAACAATACGGAAAACAGCAAAATAAAGGAAAAAATCGAGATTACTTACAAGATCTGTACGGCACTCCGGAACTGACAACGACTGAATACAACGAAAAAACTACAAGGCTATAAAAACGGAATTTTGAACGAAAAGAATAGACTTAACGAAGTTACGTAATAAACAGTAGACGATTACGTAACACGATGAGAAAAAACTAATCTACATATAAAAACTGCACAAAAATGTAGGCAAAAATTAAACTACAACAATAAACCAAACAAACAGAAAAAA
>JAHPZR010015937.1:0-13229 GCA_019787425.1 Platygyra sinensis | reverse complement strand
AGGCGAAAAAATGAAAAAAATGTTGTTGTTTGTCTTTTAGACTGCCTATTTTGGACGAATTCACTGCTTATCACGACATTTCAGCATCTCTTGAAGATCTTATCGTTGGCAATTCGCGTTGTCGGAGCGATGCGGTTCATGTGTTGTTCATCGCATGGATAATATGCACACAAGACAATTTGATATACATTAGTGCATCGGAGCAAGGTTCAACGTCAAATTACGTTTGTTTAATTAAACGTGAAGGGAACATTACAAATTGGATCGCTTTTCTCGCATTTTCTATGAAACTGTAACGTTTAAGAATAAATAGGTTGCCGCTCTCCTGAACATGAATAGCAAGTTTACTTGAATATATCACAGCTGTCTATTTTTAATGTATAACCACAACATGAACAAAGAAAGGTATAATACGACCTTTCATGAAGCAACGCCCAATAGGCAAGAGCATGTGGAATTTGACAGGCGCGTATTTCTGTTTATTAAAGAAAAAGACCTTTACAAACCCTATCAGATGGAAAACATTAATAGCGGCTTTTTTTGTTTTAGTTTTTTTGACATTTCGACAAATAGTTTCATAGTGTACAGCGCTACGACGCTATCAAAAAGAGCTCGTCGTCAGTGAGGTCATCCACTCACTGATTCCCGACATCGCTGCGAGAAGCACCGCCAAATGCAGCTTTAAACTGATCATCACCTTTACTGGAACGACTAGCTAACTCATATTTGATACTGGTTGCAGCTTACGATAGAAGCCCTTCAAAACAGCCCTGAATTCAGTGGGGGAATGGCACCCTGGCTTATTCATTGCGTTCTGCTCTATGTGTTTTTTTCAAGCTACTTCAGGCTACATTTGGGAACAGCATAACAAGGGACAACGAAACTCTCAGGATCGTAAGTTGTTACATTAGCTCTCTGTTACACTTAGTTTAAACTTGTTTCCGGTAATCCTGTTTCAAGTCAACTTTTGTACCTCTACTGCCCCGAGAAAAAACCATACACATTTTACTCAATGCCAGTGATGTCGGGCTTTTGTTCAGGACGAAGTCCGAGCGATTCCTATCCCCTTTCTACGTCTTGCGTTAAAAACAAAACACAACATCGATGGCTGTGACAAAAAAAAAAAACTGTTAAACTCACTAAGTCTTCAACATGAAAAGTTAACTTCGCATATTTTGGTTCCTCAAACCATAGTTAGAAACTATTGACCAAACAAACAAATGGTCGGAAATTGAAATGTCAGAGAAAGGTGCATTCCGAGGTCGTTCTAGAAAAAAACGTCCCGTGCCTCCTGCTGTAAGAGAGCAGCTACTCACACAACCAAGACAATAGATCACACTATAGACCGAAAACAAAGCATTCCAGCTTTGGTTATTTCAGCCAATCAGCGTAGAGTGCAATACACAAGTACCGCTTACAATGTTTTTGTTTTCGTTTTGCAAGGTCTTTGTTGACCAACTAATACCAAAAACGATATAAACGTGACTCATCGTTGAAGTAATACTGAGCAGTGCATGAAGGAGCTATCCGCAGATTGCAGTGAGTTTGCATAGTAATGATAGTGTTGTTATTTGTGGGTGTGTTGTTATTTGAAACAAAGTGAAAAGTGAAGCAAAAAAGCACACTAGTAACTTCCACAACACCTCGTTTTAAATGATAGATAGTGAGTAGCGTAGCAGTGTGCCCTTGATAACAAAATGACGGCCACTTCTTGGCGTTCTCAGTCGAAGTGTCTGTGAAGAGGATATACTAAAACAATGAGATTATTCGCTCCCGTTTTCTATGCGTGCTAGGAGTTTCGAGCTCATAATCTAATTGTTAAAAATCTGCACATAAAGGTTCCCCACACGACAGTTATACAAGTGAAATAGTACGGTGTAGCTGATACATTTCTGTCAAGCAAGAAGCGAGGAAACTAGTAAACTAGCGAGAAAGTGTAACTTGTACAGGAACAAAGTATGTGAAAAATTTGAACTTTACATCATTAGAATGAAAACCAACGATATATCAGTGTTGGTAGTTTCCAGTCCCTCAGCGCGCGCACAAGCGCACAAGCGCAAAGCTTTGTGCGTATGATGCATGATTCCACGAAGGTACGCATTTTAACGTCTATGTTGTTGGGACAGGACAACTCGGATTAATATTAATCCTAATGATTATTATAATCCAGTAATCGATTATTATAATCCAGTAATAGATTATTATAATCTATTACTGAGGTTTGAGCCGTGCCTTAATCAATTAGGATTAATATTAATCAGATTAATATTAATCCTAATATTAGATCCAGTAATAGATTATTATAATCCATAACTGAGCTTTAAGCCGTACCTTAAACGATTAGGATTAATATTAATCTGATAAATATAATCCCACATAGCTCAAATTTGTACAAGTCTCTCAATAAAGAAAATATTTTATTCTAACCACGACGAATTTGCTACTTGTGCTAGTAGTTTGTGAACAAAACTCTTAATTTACTTCAGT
The DNA here is from genome assembly GCA_019787425.1 of Platygyra sinensis. Lineage (NCBI taxonomy): Eukaryota > Metazoa > Cnidaria > Anthozoa > Scleractinia > Merulinidae > Platygyra > Platygyra sinensis. Next base: position 10,742 of record JAHPZR010015937.1, on the reverse strand, counting down.
CAATAACCGCACTCCTTATTATACGTTATTATATTTTAGTAGCAGAAGTCGGCAGTTGTCTCAGCTCTGCTGGTAATACAGCATCAACAGCATTTTCAACCACTAAGCTAGGAATAAATGCAAAGCTATGAACATGATGCCCCACCATAATTAATTGTTAAAACACGTGAACGTACTTAACATCACAGACAATATACTTACCATGTCAGTTCCCAGATAATATTTTCATCCACGAAGGGCGCCAAGAGACGGCAGAAATTCATGTTCATAGTCGCCATCGTGATGTGTCTTTGGGATTGTCGCGATTCCTATGCAGCTGGTAGTTATTCCCTTTCTTAAGGTCCCCTTTCTAGTAAAAACACATGCCGACCGCACGGATTCGCTGGCCCAGGGGCGCTTGTTCCTTTTCATTTACTTCTAGGCTCAACATCGCTACCAGCTCTAACATATGCTAGTGATCATGTGACTGATGTGATCAGTGTTATGTCCCGTCAGTCCCTTGTTCAGCGTGTAATGTCTGCAGTTTGTCTGTCATAGCTCTGATCTGGATTGTAATAGAGATTAATATTAATCCGGATGATTATTATTAATAATAATCTAATCCTTCCAATTTTTTGCCGTGCCTTAATCTATTACTGGATTATAATAATCTATTACTGGATTATAATAATCTATTATTGGATTATAATAATCTATTACCGGATTATAATAATCATATTATAATCTATTATTATTATAATCCACGGATTAATATTAATCCGAGTTGTCCTGTTGGGAGTCCTCCATAAGCTTCGGGAAAATAGGTTGTCTTTTCTTTCATTTTACACCGCATAAAAAAACTGCCTTTTCCTGAAGGATTACAAACCACCGTGTCTCATGCAAGACTGAGTGGTAACTCTGCACGATTGTCTTCCAGTTACAATGCTCGCATCCAACTGTGTTCAATTTATCCAAGCACACCCCTCTTGGGCGTAACTCTCGCGTGTCACAAAAGATTGAAAGGCGTGTGATAACAAGGTGACAACGTGTTTTTGACATCCACAAAAAAGACAAAAATTGAAAAACCCTGCGTTCCGGGCTTGAGCTAGCTGAAATAAACTCTATCAAAGGAGGAAAGAAAATTTGATTCAGCTGATTAACCTGCTAGAAAATTTACATCACACTAGAGCAGCAAATCTCGTCCTGTGACTCCTGTCCTGTGACCCCTGTCCTGTGACTCCTGTCCTGTGACTCCTGTCCTGTGACTCCTGTCCTGTGACCCCTGTCCTGTGACCCCCTGTTTCTGTGTCTAGTAAGTTCTGATGGCTACGCTGTTATAACACGAAGTTCCACAAAAATGCTCACGTGAAATTGAACCCACCTTCACGCAGGTCAAACAACCTTCCACTATAGTAAAGTCACGCCTTTAATATAATTAACAGATGGCTACGTTTACCAGAGAACAATCGTTCACGGACCTTTTGATAGAAATAATCAACATTCCTTAAGAAAGTAAGATGAACATAACTTTAAATAGCCTGAAATTATCTCTTTTGGATATCGTGACGGCCGTTTTTGGCCAGTTTACCCATCACCGTCCAGTCTAAATATAACGATCTATAACGTATCACTCGTACTTCAATACACGGACGTTAGTGAAGAGCACTGTGATCTTGGTCTAAGATAGTTGGGCCAACAACCTTATTTGTGTGGAGAGGATGTCGACAAATCAGTAGTGTTATAGCCACGAAGGAAAACCTGTAGCTCAACACGATAATCTTCAGTATACGGAAGATGAGATGCGATCTCTTTACACGTACGTAGCGTGAGGCACCTGTTGACAACCCTGTTGGCGGTTTTATCCCACTCGCCATGCAGCCCAGGCAAGCGTGCCACTCGCGCGCAGTTTGGCCTATCTTTTGATGGGTTGTATTTCAACCTTTTTAAGTTAGCGTTGATTGACAATTCCTTTGCAGTTTTGGTCTAGAAAAAACGGCATGCCTTCCACTCCGTAATCTGTAACAGATTTTAAAAAATGTGTTTCCAATTAGATGGATAATAGTTTCTTAGACTCTCCTTGGCTTTTCTTTCATAATCAAAGAGGGCACTTTTCAGTATTCGAAAAGGAGCATAATTTACAACGTTCGTGACCAAACTGAAGGCGGTATGAGTTCTAACACTGATACAGATGTTGCACTGAAAACGTAATCTTACTGCAGTAAATCATGCTAGATTGAACTGTTTTGACACAAAGTATCTGCTTTTCCTTTCAGTAGAAAACACGTTCTCGACTACAAAAATTACTTCAACTGAGAAAATCCTATTTGTGCGTGATCTCAGAAATCACGCGACCCCCCACTAAGGGGTTTGGAATGGCCGGCAGCATCATCGAGAAAGTCTCCAACTAATAAAAAATTCACCTTAAGTGCATTGTTTTAAGGAGTTTAAGAGATGATCAAATATCAGCAGTGACTGGAACGAGGAGTTGCTGTCTTCAGAAGCACGATTAAGTGAAACTGATCGCATCATCAAGTTTAATCTTGGACTTAACTGACAGCACAACAGGAAGCACATTCAGCTTGTAAACACTCTGCCTTTTCTAAAAGCTTACAAATGATAGCTATCTAATGACACTATTACTGTGCTCTGTGTCTGGACATCTGAAAAAGCGATTAACAGAAACTGCGCAGGAGGGAAAGCACTTATTTTACAATTTCAACGCTCAAGCTGCAAACTGCCCCCGAATAGCGCCATCATCCGTGCTAAACACGACAAAATAAAAAATAAACCTCGAAGAAACTCTCCCAAAAGCAGAAAATCTGATTACTTTTGATCACCTTAGTGAAAGTGACTTATTTGTACAAACTAAAAGACTTGAAGCGCAACTGATGACAACTGCAAAGCGATTATCTAAAAAAAAATGCGTTCTTTTCGTCAGCCATTGGGTAAAACTATTTGTCACCACTTTTTTCCGATCACTGACAGCTAACTATTTCATGGGACCACCATTCAAGAACAAGGCATTAAAAGGAAGCAACAAACTTCTTTTTATGTTTACTTCTCTCCTTGTGCTGATCTCAATCTTCTTCTATGTTTTCGGCGCCGAAGAAAAATAAACGTTGATCAGTTATATATTTCAAACGAGTTATTTACGAGGTGAATTATTTGTGTTATGCGTTGTCCACAGAGGAAATTGTAATTAGCAAGGTTAAAGCGAATAGGAAAATATAAAAAAAAAACAATATATGAAAGCGCGCTCCAAACCAGGATATACTAAACTAAACTAAACTCAAACGACAGCTATAGTTAGTTGGAAACAGAAAAAACAGTCTACTTCCTGGCTCAGCTTGAACAACTTCATAATCATTCCAGTTCCTTTAACGACAATGAATTTTAAATCTGCATGTTTCATGTCTTCACTGTATTATATTTCGCCGGCGAGTTCCATCAATAAACAGCAAAAACACGCGTATGGGATATTAAGTTGCATTGCAAAACACTACTGAGACAACTCTTTTAGCGGAATATTTGAACCAAACGCAACCAAAACAACCTTTGTTTTCACGAGAGAACACGAAACTAGGCTTTGGGATGGTCAGGCTTCCCCTCTTGATGTAGAACATTTCCACTCTATCAACCAACAGATAAAATGTCATGGAAATACATTAAAGTATTGGTCCGATTGAACAACTTTCCATTTGTTAGCATTAGAAAACAGATGTACGTCAAACATTCAATCGGAATACTCAGCTTTCAAGTTTTCAACAATAAGTTTTGTACATAACTTTTAATCCATTACTGAGTGTAATAAACACTCCAGTACTATTGAAATTCGTCTTTAATCTAACGATTCACTTGAAGCAAATAAGAAATACAGGAAATTAATAATACGAACTTTAAACTGACTTAAAGAAAAAAAACTGAAATACAACAATACGGAAAACAGCAAAATAAAGGAAAAAATCGAGATTACTTACAAGATCTGTACGGCACTCCGGAACTGACAACGACTGAATACAACGAAAAAACTACAAGGCTATAAAAACGGAATTTTGAACGAAAAGAATAGACTTAACGAAGTTACGTAATAAACAGTAGACGATTACGTAACACGATGAGAAAAAACTAATCTACATATAAAAACTGCACAAAAATGTAGGCAAAAATTAAACTACAACAATAAACCAAACAAACAGAAAAAAGGTGATCAAAAAACGAAAAAATTTAACTCTCGTGGCTACATAGCCCCCCTAATGAACTACTGTGGACTACAGTTCATTACTATAACGTGACTATACTTAGACACGAGAGTAAGTTCTCTTAACTATTCTTTATACTGTTGATCTTCTTATGCGTTCAGTCTCTTCATTCAGGCTTTCATCTCTCCTTCTAAGAAGCACAGTTTGGTGATTGGTCTTGTCAGAATTGTGGTGGCTGTTTTCACTTTGGCTGCTCGGACATTTTCATCCTTTCCAACGAAAACTTCAGTAACTCTGGCTAACGGCCATTTTCCTCGATGGATGTTGTCGTCTGCAATGAGAACTAGATCTCCGGTCGCTAGGCAACGGCGAGGTTTGGTCCACTTCGTTCTCTCTTGAAGGGTTGGCAAGTACTCCTTTAGCCAGCGCTTCCAGAATATATTGGCCATGTACTGAACCTGACGCCAACGTCGTTTGCTGTACATTTCTTCTTTGTTGAAGACTCCAGGTGGCAAATTTGGGTTGGCTCTTAACAACAACAGGTGGTTTGGTGTCAGGGGGTCCAGGTCCTTTGGGTCGCTGCTGACTGGAGTCAGCGGTCTGCCATTTAGGATCCCTTCAACTTCACTCATCAATGTTCGGAGCATTTCGTCAGAGACAAGTTGTTGTCCTAGTAAAGCTCTCAGGATCTTGCGAATAGATCTGATCGTACGCTCCCAGGCACCTCCCATGTGCGAGGCTGCAGGTGGATTGAACTTCCATGTGATATTCTTCTGATGAAGAAAGTTGTGAATTGATTCTTGATTCCACTCACTCAACAACTCGCGTAGCTCTCTTTCTCCAGCTTGGAAGTTTGTCCCGTTGTCACTGTAAACAGTAGTTGGACATCCTCGTAAATTGATGAATCTTCGCAACGCATTTATGAAAGAATCAGTATCAAGCGAGTTGACGACTTCTATATGAACGGCCCTGACAACCAGGCAGGTAAACAGGCAACCATAGCGCTTCACGTTTGAACGACCTTGACGTACATAAAATGGTCCAAAATAGTCCACGCCTACGTTTGTGAATGGCGGATCTCCTGACATCAATCTTTCCTTTGGAAGGTCGGCCATCAACTGCTCTCCACGTACTGCACCCAGTTTCTTACATTGAAAACAGCTACTAATCACTCTTCGCACAGCTGAACGTCCCTTGATTATCCAATAGAATTGATGTAAACTTGACAGTACGTACTCCTGCCCAAGGTGGCCAGTTTCCTGATGATGCTGGGAAATGATCAAATCGGTAGCCTGGTGACGATACGGAAGAATAATGGGGTGTTTAGCTTCATACTTGATTAAGGCATTTTCCAGTCGCCCTCCAACTCTCAGGATTCCGACGTCATCCAAAAAGGGATGAAGTTTGCGCATGTAAGCTGGTATCTTGAAGCTCTTCAACTCGGAAGCTACTTGGCGAGGAGGCTTGGATGAACTTATTCTTTGCATGGCTTTAATGACGTCTGGAAAGAAAAGCCTTTGTACGTGCTTGATAACTTCCCTTTCTGCGCATTTAACTTCTTCCACGGACAGGAGAGGTCCCCTTTCTAAACAGCACTGAGGTCTCAAGTTAACGGAACCACCACGGTATTTTTCAATGAACCACGTTTGAATCTCAATAGCCAGGCCACAGCTCTTCGTAATCTGTCCCAAGATGAGTAGCGCTCTATCAACCTGGAGAGAACATCTTTGCTGGCATGACTAGTCGACGACTGGTTGTAAAGCTGAACATCGCGTTTGATCTCAAGATCGTCATCTGATAGTTCTGGTTGGCGAATTGTAGGATCACAAGGCCAGAACTCTTCCTTCTTCTTCAAAAACTCGGGACCGCTTAACCACTTGTTGCTTGCACTCATTTCATCCACCGTAAGCCCTCTGGTAACTTCATCCGCTGGGTTGAGCTCGGAGCTGACATGTCTCCACTGATGGGGTGCTGAATTCTCATGTATAACCGACAACCGGTTTGCAACAAATGTATGGAAACGCTTGGATTGATTTCTGATGTACTGCAACACACAGGTGGAGTCTGACCAAAATGTCGATTGGTTGATCGGAATGTCGAGCTCTTCTCTTACGGTCCGATCTAACTGAACGGCCAAGACGGCAGCTGATAGTTCCAATCTTGGCACAGTCATTGGTCTCAGAGGAGCAAGGCGAGACTTCCCGATTAGAAACGCGCAATGAATCCTTTCTTCAACATCCACTAATCTGAGATACGTGACTGCTCCATATGCAATTTGTGACGCGTCTGCAAAATTGTGCAACTCGGCAATTTTCAAGTCACCAAAGCAGGCCGGTCTAACGCATCTGTCTACCGTTATCAGAGGGAGATTGGCCAACTGACTCTTCCACTTTTCCCACCTTTCACCATCACAATCGCTGATTGAATCGTCCCATCCACGTTTCTCTCTGCAGAGATCTTGCAGCAATTTCTTGGCTGGGAGGACTACTGGCGCAACGAACCCAAGTGGATCATAAACAGAACTGGTCAAGGATAATATACCGCGGCGGGTGCTTGGTCTGTCTTTAAGAGCAACCTTGAATATGAACTTGTCACTCTCCATATCCCAATGGAGCCCCAAAGTACGTTGCACTGGCAGCTTATCCTTGTCCAGGTCAAGATCTAGCACTGATGGAGCTTTCTCGTCTTGCGGAATTGTATCCAGAACTTCGGATCTATTGCATGACCACTTGGTGAGTCGAAAACCGCCTCTGGAGAGGATTTCTCGGAGCTGGTTAACAACTTCGACAGCATTTTCAACTGATCTAACTGATTTCAGACAGTCATCAACATAAAAGTTCCTTTTGACAGTGTTGACTACATCCTCTTGGAATTCACTTATGTTGTCTTCTGCTGTCCTTCTTAGCGCAAGGCTGGAACAACTTGGAGACGATGTCGCGCCAAACAAATGGACCTCCATTCGATGGTCAATTGGTTGTTGGGTCAAGTCTCCGTTCGGCCACCACAGGAATCTGAATGCATCACGGTCGTCTGGCGCTACACGGATCTGATGGAACATACACTCGATATCAGCAGATAATGCAACTTGCTCTTCACGAAATCTCATTAGCACACCAACGATAGAATTGGTCAAATCTGGTCCAGTAAGGAGCTGCTCATTCAGAGACGTTCCCTTATGCTTTGCGGCACAATCAAACACTACTCGTGTCTTTCCAGGTTTGTTCAGCACCGGGTGATGGGGAAGGTACCAAAGCGGCTTATCTTGTGTGCTGATTTCGTCAAGTGGAACTCTTCTTGCATGACCCATGGAAAGATATTGTTCCATAGTGGCCTTATAATTCTCAAGGAGCTCGCCATCTTGCAGGAGCCTGTTCTTGAGTGCTTGCAGTCTGCGTTCAGCCATGAAACGGTTGTAAGGCAGGAATGGCGGGTACTGTCTCCATGGGAGCGCAATTTGATAATGGCCATCTTCAAGTTTCACAGATTGTTCCATGATAGCAAGGGCCCTTTTGTCCTCCACTGACATGCTAAGCTTGGATTCAGGAATAACTCCAGCATTCTCTACGTCCCAGAACCTTTCAAGCTGGCGCACGAGGCAATCATTATCTTCTCTTAAGGTCTCTGATGAACGAACAAAGTTAACGTTCAGATGACAATCTTCGCTATCGTTCCTTTCCATTGGGCCCATGAGTGTCCAGCCAAGAGGTGTACGTATGGCGTATGGTTCTCCTCTGTTACCGCGTCTTTCTTCTAACACCCAGAATGCATCAGGAACGTTGGTGCCTATGATCAATCGGACTTCTTTCTCACTAATACTTGGTAGCTTGATGCCCTGCAGGTGAGGCCACTGCCTTGCATCTTGCTCTGATGGGATACTGCGGCTCGAAGCATTCAATTTATCAACTGTCCACAGTCTTGTAACGTATACTTGATCCGTTCCATCCAGTGGTTCTACAGTTAGGCTTAAATCATAACCAACTCTTGGGCTGTCTTGTTTCTCTTGGGTGGTCAAGTAAAATGTTTTCTGGCTTCCCTGCACACCGAGCTCCATGGCCAAGCTCTCGTCACACAAAGAGATGTCTGAGCCACTGTCTAGAAGAGCGTAGGTCTCTAGGAACTTGCTTGCGTCATTATGACTTCGCACCTTTACAGGAACTATTCTCAGGCACATCTTTCCTCCTCCAGTTGAAGTACTGTTAGCCTGTCCACTTTGTAATGGAGTATTACCTTCTACTTGAACTTCTTGATGAGCCACTCCGTCCAGTCCTACGACCGTTTTCTGTGAAGACGGTGGGTGAAGCAAAGTATGATGTTTTCTCCTACATCCTTGGATTTCACATGCACTTTTCGCTAGGCATCCTACACTGATGTGGCCATACTTGAAGCAATTAAAACATAGCTGAGCCTTTCTCATTACTTGGAGACGTTCGTCAAAGTTCTTGTCTTTGAAATTATTGCATTTCGCCAAGGAATGATTTCCGTTGCACGATGGGCACTTCACAGTTGGAGCAAACTTATTAGAAGGCAAAGAAGATTCGACTCCAGACTTAGTCTCTCGTGTATTGAATGTGCTTAAACGTTCTGCAGATGATGCACCTCTCTTTTGGTTTCTCGACGGATTCTCTGATCTGTCACGCCCTACGTCTACCACGCAGCCAAACACTGGGTTGTTTGCAGCTCTCGCCTTAACTTTAACAAACTCTGCGATGTGGCTGATATTCGTTCTTTGACCAGCTTGCTGAATTTGATCCGCGAGTTCCACAAACTTAGTACGGAGATGGAACGGCAATCTCTGGACAATTCGTCTCAAATTGTCTGCGCTGTTTATTTCCTCCAGATACCCAATCGATTGCAAAGTGTGTTCACAGTCTTTCAATCTGTCAGCAAAGGCAAGCAATCCCGTGCGATCCCATGGCTTAAGCGGGGGTCCCTGTGTTAAATTGCTTACGTATTTCGAGGCAATTGTAAAGGGGTGTCCAAACCGTTCCTCCAGCAGCTCTCTCGCCTTTCGGTATCCCAGAGACGAATCCATGACTAAACAACACTTAATGGTTTCCTTTGCCACTCCAGATGTATACTGAAGGAGATACATGAGTTTCTCACTTTCACTGGCTGCATTGTTCACTATGCTGTTTTCAAACGATTTGATAAAGTTCCAATAGTCGAGAGGATCGCCATCGAACACAGGCAATTCTTTTTTCGGCAACGCAAATCCCTGCTTTATGGTTAATGCCATCTTATCCATAATTCCTCCTGACAAGGTAGGATCAGTTGATTCTGGTTTTGCAAGGAGTACAGTGGGACCTGCTGGCCAACTCTTAAACTCTTGTGCATTAGGATTCAGCGGCAACTGAACGTTTTGAGAACCAATTTTCCGTTTGACTCGGGGATCAGAATGTTCCAGCTTGGGCACATTTGCTGCTCCAGCATAACCCCGTTCTGCAAATGGACTTAGATCTTGAAAAACGTCCCGTAAATTAGTTAAAGCGGCTGGCTCCTCATCCTGAAGCAACTTTAATTGAAGATCAGTTCTATGAATTTCATACTGCGCATCCACAATCTCTAACTCTAATTTCGTTTCTTCCTCCTGACGTAACAATGCTTGCTTTTTCTTCAACTGGCACAATTTTAACTCCGCTAACGCCTGCTTGGCCTTAAGCTGTCTGACAGATAAATGTGAAGATCGCAGAGAACTTGCGGTACTTACAGAATCTTCATTTTCTTGGGGTGCTTCGGCGGTGTGAGGTGCGGTGATTTCTCTGGCGTTTTCAATCCATTGTTGGATTCTCGCGACAGTCTCCATTTTCCGATGAAAATGTTCCTTAAAGTAACGAGCTTCACATTCCCACTCCTCCAGGTCTCCAGACAAAGTCGCGACGTAGTCATAGTGGGCCTTTTCAAAGCGAGAGAAAGCTTCCTCGATTTCCAGTAACTTCTTAGAGACTTCATTAACATTCCTAGAGTCATTCAGTAAAACTTCGGCGGTACGGCACAACGTCGTAACTCTAGACAAATACCCTGAACGCGAATTCTTCAAGCGCACGCTATCGAGGGCATCTTCTGAATGAACTCGGCGTCTTCTTAGACTTTCGGTTCCAGACAACATGACATTCAGATCTTTGAATGCATGTAATAAACACTCCAGTACTATTGAAATTCGTCTTTAATCTAACGATTCACTTGAAGCAAATAAGAAATACAGGAAATTAATAATACGAACTTTAAACTGACTTAAAGAAAAAAAAAACTGAAATACAACAATACGGAAAACAGCAAAATAAAGGAAAAAATCGAGATTACTTACAAGATCTGTACGGCACTCCGGAACTGACAACGACTGAATACAACGAAAAAACTACAAGGCTATAAAAACGGAATTTTGAACGAAAAGAATAGACTTAACGAAGTTACGTAATAAACAGTAGACGATTACGTAACACGATGAGAAAAAACTAATCTACATATAAAAACTGCACAAAAATGTAGGCAAAAATTAAACTACAACAATAAACCAAACAAACAGAAAAAAGGTGATCAAAAAACGAAAAAATTTAACTCTCGTGG
>JAHPZR010015936.1:5000-17923 GCA_019787425.1 Platygyra sinensis | reverse complement strand
ATTTACCATAGTCTCGTTGCATAAAAAGAAAAAAAATGTCAAGTAACGCGTAGAAAAGAACTGTTTTATTATGTTACATGAGGTTCAAACGTGATGCGCGATGTGCACTGATGCGTAACTGTTGACTATCACCAGATAGAAAACGGTAATATAGCCAATCAAATTCACGGATTCACAATAGACTTCGGTTAATTTATACTAATAACAGATATTCACTTGACTCTAAAATTGTAAAGCACAAAAGTTTCAAAAACTTGAGGGGTGGTTAATCAAGTCTAATTCAGGAGGGGGTATGATTTTATGCTCCCAATGTGAAGATCTCTGAGCAGAGATCTTTTTGGAACAAAGAGGCCAAATATTAAAGTGCACCAAACACCAAAAAAAATTTTTCGCTAAAATGATAAAGCTTATTTTATGGAGTAATTTGGCGAAAAAATTTTTTGATTTGGTCAAATCCTCGAATTTTTATGGTCCATCAAAACCGAGTTTCCAATGGTTCGCGACCGCGCATGGGGAATCTGGGGAGAGTGTAAGCTGTGACGTCAAATCGAGAACAAACGCTTCGGCTGTCTCAGTTAGGTCTTCTTATTTCCTACGAGTGCAGTAGCAATTTCGCCGCATTAGTTTTTCACTGGGACTCCACAGTCAACAGATTTCCGTTTTTAGTAACAATGTCTTCTCCTTCGTCGGATTCCGAAATGAATGTTGACTCAGAAGACTCCGAAATTTATTCTATCACTGAAGACATGAAGTAGGACTTCACTTGACGACGGCCAAGCTGATTTATCTGCTAGTCTTTTGCCGAGCACCCAGCCACCCAGCCTCTGGCCAACTAAGAAAACACAACCAAATACCAGGAGGTAGAAGCTACTTAAGAATTCGAACGAGCTCTGAAGGACAGACTCGACGGCAAAGATATGTAGAAGTCATAGAGTAATAAGATAATTTGTAGCGTGTGACGCGTGTTTACAATATTTTCGCACCTTCTATCCTGTCTATCTCGCATAATATATCTTTGAAATATTACTTCAAGACCATTCACTTAACTAATGCGTTCATGATGTAGATCAACTGATTATCCGTCTTGACACAGTGTTTGTATTCTTTAGGTGCAATGTGGAAATAAATGTAGCGTCGCTTCCCTACAAACATGAGCTAATGTTATTGTTGCAGTGAGTTACAAGGTTGTCAAGACTCAAAGAAGAGTGACTTGGAAAGGAATTGAGTTCTGCCAAAATTACCCTCCCGGATTTCTCTTTCAAATTAAGAATTGACCAAGGAAGGAAACTTAACCATATTAAAGCAGAGAACATTTGCTCAGAAAAAATGCGCTCACTATTCTCCTGCCTTCTGTCTCTGTCGGCTGCGCTGACTGACTGCTGTTTCTCAGATTAGATCCAACAGCAGATGCATGAATCAATAGATCTGAGAAGCGGATTTTACCAAATTCGTCTTGCTTAAGCCATGGACTCGGCAAAATCTCCTCCTCTTCGTAAAAATCGAGGCGTCGAACGAAATCATCTGGTTTAAAATTCATAGAACAGATCAACAAACTCCTAGACGGCTTGCGTTTCGCTTTCACGAAATCGACCCATCGCTTTCTACATTTCTTCGCTTCACGTGGATCATCTCTAAATAAAATCGGTATGACATGAAGCGTAATACCTCCTGTAAGTTTGTTGAGTAGCTGCATCCCTCTTACAATGCTCCTGGCTGGCCATTTTTCGAACTACTTTCTCAGCCTTTCCCCCAAAAACAAGTAAATATGCGAACTACAGAATGATCGTGTTCTGGATTTGACGTCACATCCAGCCCTCAACCCATGCCCCATTAAACTCGGTCGCGAACCAAAATGGCGACATTTGGACATACTTTGACGGGGCATAAAAACTCGACGATTTAACCAAATCAAAAAATTTTTGCGCCAAACTACTCCACAAAATAAGCTTTATTATTTTAGCGAAAAAAATTTTTGGTGTTAGGTGCACGTTAAGTTTATTATAACATTTTGTGCCATATCATGATATGGCACTATCAGGACTTGAAGGGTTAAAACATTACCTGCAGGCACTTACTATATGCTATTAAGAGGCAAAATTTGGACCCAATATGGTTTAAGCTCGTAAATGACCACTTCCTGTAAGTGACCATCTAGGTTTGAGATATTGGATGGTCATTTACAGGAGGTTTGACTGTAACTAGAAACTTTATTTAGGAGATATGGGAATCATGCCAACAGCATTATTTTGTAATGTTTCCTCTCAAGTGTCGTAATGTTGCCTGAATCATGATTTCAGTAGCTGGGCCCCTGACTCATCCCCAGTCACCTTCATATAACACACCTTGCATTCCCTTTCTTGGTACCAATCTCTCCCTGCACTGTATGGAGATGACTGGGGATGAGTCAGGCTGGGCCCCGCTTATGGTTTTAAGACAGAGCTCATCGTCTCTGTTTGAATGTCATTCCAGTATTTCATTAAAGGAACAAGCACCTTAAAGAAGAATGGTTTAAGATTAAAACTGTATGGAGTGCAATAAAAATGAGTTTGTCCCTTGTTAACCATGGAAATATTTTGTTTTTGTTTTGGAAACAGCCCTGAATAAGCTAAGAGGAACTACTGATGTAATGATGGACATTGAAGAAATGAGGGTACTCGGTCATAATTTTTTTTCTTAAAACATTTAGCTGTCAAAAACAGTTAGAATGAGCACTCTGTGGTGACATAATTGATGGCATTAAAATGATTTGACTGACAGATTGAACAGGAACATCAGCTGAGAGAACAGAGATTCTCTGTATCCAGACTGCTTCAAATCCAAGCACTGAGAATTCCATTGCTGATAAGTGTTGTGTTACAGCTGGGTCAGCAGCTTAGTGGAATCAATGCAGTAAGTTGTGTTTGTGTTGGAGTACAATGTAGTTAACTTATTACAAGAAGAAAAGGTTCAAGTAATACATATAACATGAAATACCGAGTTTGATTACATTTCCAAACCCAAGAAGAGAGTTGAAAATATGACGCACAGCAGAGTATTTTTGAGCACAGGCAGCCCAAGCTCTCTTTACGAACCACACAAGGAACACAATATGGCATCGAATTATAAGGGTTTGTATGTGGTTTTGTACAAGATATCCATGAAGATAGTTAAAAGTGAAACATAACAGCCATACATGTACATGTTTTGTTTATTCCTGGTGTTGTTATTTTACCAATTTAACTTGATTTACGCAACTTTTTTGGAAGAGAAAACCGGGATGCAACATAATTGCTTCGTAAATCAAGTTAGATCAGTAAAATAACGAAACCAGGATTAAACAACACACGTATGGAGTAAGGTAAGCCATTGTATTTAATATTTTTTTTTTATTGAGAAATTTCGCTTTGAACTACCTCCATGGGTGTCTTGAAGAAAATCCCATACAAACCCTTATAATTTGATGCCATATTGTGTTCCTTGTGTGGTTCGTAGAGAGAGCTTGGGCTGTCTGTGTTTTGAGGAACTTAAGGTGTTTGGAAATGTGGTCAAACACAGTCTTGAGTGTTTGATACAATCTTCTCAATCAAAATTAATGATAAAGAAATTGGAGAATTAAAATCTCCAAAAAAAAAAACATGACTTACGGGTTTATCAAGGCTTTTTGATGCTTCTCAACTGCCGGGCAGGCATACAAGGTACTTTAAAAGAACGCTTAAGATATTGTAAACAAGATCATTTGGGTTTATTAACTGGGTTGATAATGTGAATTGGCCACCATAAAGAGATCGAAAGCTGACATTTCTAACATTAGCCCTTTGTGGAGTGAAGCTGGATGACACAGCTTAGGATATTAGTTGACAGAGCTCTAATGCATCACATCTCTTTTCTGTTCAGTGGTATTTCCTTTGATGCTCGAGTGACCATTGTGTTGAGTTTCACATCACTATAACCTTTGTAAACAATCTGTTCCCAGATTTCTGCTCCACATACTATTTTCCTTTGACTTAGAAGACAGCTAAGATTCTGTGGGATTTGGTTTTGATTTCTTACAAAATAAACAGACTGCATGCCTGTTTGTTGTTCAACAAATATACCTCTAAAGATGCCGCTAGGAAAAACCGAGTGTGTGTGTGTGTGTGTGTGTGTGTGTGTGTGTTTTTTGAATACGTAATATCTTGAAAACCAAACATTTTTCAGCCCCCAAAAAATACTGGACATCTAATGCACCTAAACCAAAGCACATGCAAAATTTGGACACGTTTTTCCACCGAACCTTTCAATTATTTTGTGCAGGACTTTGTGAATGTGGATGATTTGTGGTACGAAGAAACAAAATAATGTACCTTTCAAGTCCAGTTTGGGTTGATAATTGGCAAAATATATTTCATTGACCATGATGTAATTTGAGCAGCCATCCAAGGGGGTTGACTAAAAGGAAACCTGAGCAATAAACTTAAAAAATCTTGTGAAACACTCTATGAAACCTACAGCAAATGTGCATATGATTTCATGCATTGCTCCAAATTGGCTCAGCTGGTGGAGTTGAATGCAATGATGCAATGGAATTTCAATTTCTATGTATCTAAACTGTGAATAACTTTCATAGGTGTTTTATTATTCCACATCAATCCTTGAGAAGGCTGGTGTTAAAGAAAGTCGTGTAGCATCTTGTGCTGTTGGTGTTGTCAGCGTAATTATGACTGGTGTTACTGTAAGTACTACATGTTTTGATAGCCTTAGGATGTTTGGTGCAATTTCCAGACTTACATTTTGGTCAGATAATGAGTTCTGTCAGAAACAGCTATGGGTCGCACTTGAAAAATCTTTGCCAGAATTAGTTACTTTGTGGTGGAAATCTGTCATCATTGGCCTTTTCCTAGTGCGACCCCAGATTTTTTTGCTTCGGCAAAAACTTTGCAAATCTCCAAAACATCAAAGACGCCGTAGTGCTTGAGTGGGGCAGGCAGATTTTTGACAAGTCGAGCCAGACAATGGGCACAACAATTGTCAACACTTGTCAGCGTCACATGAAAAACGATACGTGCGAGAAGTTCAGTTCTAGTAGTAGTAGTAGTAGTAGTAGCAGTAGCAGTAGCAGTAGCAGTAGCAGTAGCAGTAGCAGTAGCAGTAGCAGTAGCAGTAGCAGTAGCAGTAGCAGTAGCAGTAGTAGTAGTAGTAGGCTGCGGTAGCAGTAGCAGTAGTACTAGTAGTACCAGTGGTAGTACCAGTAGTACTAGTAGTACCAGTTTTGGTGGTGGTGGTGGTTGTGGTTGTGGTGGTGGTGTGACAATAGCAGCATTATTTTTGTTGTTTAGATAGACAAAATATTTCATATTTTTTTGATTAATTGGGACAATTAGTGGTAATCTTCCAAGTTCGGCTCTACACGCTAAGTTAGAAGGCTTATTGTTTACTTCTAAGTAGCGTTTACAGAATTTGAGATTTTTCTATTTTCTATTGCGGAATTGTCTCATTTTTTTAAAATCTTGTTTAGTGTACATCCCCCATACCTCACTGTAGCTTAAGATCGGGAATAATTATCATCGTGTCAAAAATCTGTGATTTGGTATTGGGATTAAGTCTATGAAGAAGTGTATGTTTTCATATACTAGAGAAGGCGTGTAGAGCTTTTTCTTTTAAGTGTTCTTGTGCAAGAGTAAAGTTTCCTGTTGGGAGTTAGATGTGTGCCTAAATAGGTGTATTCTTGAACAATTTCAATTGCTTCGGTGCCTATTTTGAAGTTTGTGTCAACGGATTTCCTGGGGCATTTTTGAAATATCACTATTTTTGTTTTCTTTGGATTGATTTTTACCACCCATGTTTCACATTATAAAGAGAGTGCGTTTAGAGAGTTTTGTAACCCTATTTTGGATCTTGACAGGATAATCAAATCATCTGCATATACATTGTAGGAGTGAATTTATACACCTTATTCCAAAATGGCCGCCATTTTAGTATTCTTTTGTTTCCTTGCAAATTAGCCCTTGTTGCCTCGTTCTTAAGCTCGAAATTCAAAGGAATATTTTCTCCTAAACGAGGCAACAAGGGCTAATTTGCAAGTAGACAAAGGAATACTAAAATTGCGGCAATTTTGGAATAAGGTGTATTAGTCGGGCGATCCGACTATAAGTTTACCCTCGTATTTCGTGTCAAAGCTCAGTCACGTGCAGGGGGCAATACCACAGACACATAATGAAGGCTCAACCTTCATTAACGATGATCTCCACGATGTTAGCCTGCGTTGAAGACGAACTAAATCCCGAAAACATATTTCAAATATGTTGACAAATGGCGCCATCTTTTCTAGGTTCAAACATTCAGACCCACACACTGTTTTTGGTAGTTCCACTCTAAAAGATGGCTTAGTCAATGAGCGTATATTCCGATAAGGGTCGTTCCACGAAAGGAATTGCATGATTTAGCGAAGGTCTTGCTAGAACCAAACCAGAAATCAAATGGTTTATATATCAGTGAATAGAAAATGTGGGCGCAGATTTACTACAGACGACAGAAGAACATTGACGGAAGTTTTAGGTGTTGATAAAGTTGCATCGTAATTGCAAACTCTGGGAAACAACAACATTGTGATGTCATGTTTGACTGCAAAAGTGGCTTTCGTCAGAGTTGAAATAAACGTAATTTACATTTACATGGTGATTGTCATATTTATTTTACCTCTATCATTTACTATGTTTTTGCGTATGACAAGCATATCTGGAGAACGTTAATGTTCTATTTTTGCTTTTGTCTGTGTATTATATTTCATGTCAAATGAATGTGTTTCAAGTAATGTGATATGGTCATGTTTTGTGAAAAATTACCTTTTCTTCCGAGGTTTTAGTTTTATCAGATATAAGACCCTTCAGAAACGTCACGTTTTACAATGTGTTAGCTGGATAAGGTTCTTCGTTTTGTAATAGTGCGCGTTTAAGTTTCCAATCTTTTGCGTTGTCTGACATTAAATTCCCGGAAAGATGAGTTATCGCTTTAGTTTTTGCTAACTGAACAATTCTTGCACTAGTAGAAGTATTAATTTCAATGTGTCGAAACTCTGGAGCTGTAACTTTTCATTTCAGTTGCAAAACTCAATGGCAGATGTTTCTGTTACTTTACGTTTTATTATCATTATTATTATTTTACGTTCCCAAAATGTTGGCACCACAAAATCGATAGGCTGATTTGGGTAACACTGTCACTCCTGAGCAACCGATAGGCCAATAGTATAAAGTCGAAAGAAATCTGTACCAAATTTCGGTTTGTGTTGATGACGTGGAGCTGGAGATGCGATGGAAAAGATTAAATTTGCAACGTTAAAACTTTAGTCATTCTACTAACACCTTGAGGAAGGAAGGCTGTGCCTTCTGAAATATTGGAAAACATATCCCTATACTGTGTAATCAGCCTTGCTAATTTGCGTAAAAATAAGTAACTGGAGGAAAATTTTGGCCTTGAAGGCCAACAAACCATTCGCTTATAAGACCCCTGATAGCGGGGCAAAAGATACGCGTTTTGCAAAGTGAGCCGATGGCATGGAAGCTGTTCTCTAGGGACATACGTGTTGCCCTTTAGTCAAAAGATGCAGTCAGTCATTTTAAAAAGGCATCTAAGAGGGATACGAGTGATTAATTATTAGAGTTGAGAGCATGAGGGAGAGTTCCGTGATACTGGCCAGGTTGTCTTTCAAAAAACATAGTCGTAAAACCCTCCGGCTGTGTTATCTTGAACCTAACCAACATGCATATATAAGGAAAGAACTCCTGTATGAAAAGGCTTCGCATGGATATGCTTAAGACTACTATAGCACGCGCTGCCAGGGCTATGTTAAGTTACTGTCACATGCGACTGGCTCAGTGCTTTCGCTCTGTGTTTTGTTAAAACTGCTGTGGTTTCCCGTCAGAAAATTTTGCTAAGGTAAGGAATAATTCATAAGCATTAAGTACATTTGATTATTGTTCCTTATGGTGATTGATGCCACCGTACGTTTTCTGAAAGAAAAAGTGTAATTCGACGATCAACTTAACCTGAGCTTTATGACGCAACCGTCTAACACCTAGTCATTTTTATTATTTATTTATTTATGTATTTATTTCTTTCTTTCTTTATTTCTTTCTTTCTTTATTTATTTATTTATTTGTTTATTTATTTTTTATTCATAGAAAACACGTTCACTAAAATAGAAAATAGAGTAAAGTAGATTCCAGAGAAAAGGACAATTGGGGAACAGGAGTACAAACTAAAGGCAAAAAACGTTAGGAAACATGGGAAAGGGAAAAAAATTAGTCAGGCAAGGAGCAAGAACGGATAATTGAGGGAACAAGGAGATTCATGTGAGGAAATCTGTGTACTTATAACACATAACCGTCGGCATTCATCTTAGGTCATTATCGGGTCGATTAAATAGAGAATTAACCCTCGTGGTAGTCGTGGAGCGTTTAGAAAAGAGCTTTTGGGTGACACGCGATGAGTGGCCATGTGCACTAGCGCCATATCTTCGATCAATTGTATCCAAGGAGCCAATAAATCTTTGCTCAGAGTGGATTTATCGTTTTCTTTCATGCCCTATTATCTGAGCGACCTTAAAGTGGCTCAAAACAGTTTCCAGCACATTCCAAGACTTAGATTTTGAAGTTCATTATAACCACTCTTTATCAATTGATATAACAATCATGGTATCAAAAAAACTGCCCAATCACTGGTGAACACGTTGGTATTATTTTCGTGACACAATAGGTTACCATAGCAACACTATGACCTGCTAAAACACCCTTAATTCAGCTTTAAGGGCTTCAAAAACGCCACGGTTAAATTTTTTCTCACTATAGAATTTTGATAACCAGGATAAGATGCAACTTTTGGCAAAGTTTAAAAAAATTCTGTACATGGGGTTCAGGGCGACCTTAAATTTTCGAAAATTTATGGTGGCTCTGAACCAACCTCGTTCCCAGAGTCCTCTCTCTTCTTCGAGAAAGTACCCTGGTTACGCCTGGTCAGGTGTCTATGCATGCCAACCCAAGCCGCACGGAGGGTGGGTCCTCAACTTAATTTTGTCAACACGCTCTAGGGGGGTGAATGTTTCGGTACTATACAGACGTTATTTTGAAAAGGAAGCAAGTTATTTGTCAGAGATCCTGCCTGGCCAGTGCTTCGGCTCTACCTGAACTTCCATGAGTATGAGATGTTGATTGAGAGGAAACTTTGCTTATATTTCACTGCTTTTTAAATGACCGTCAACAACCTGCTTCTGATTAGTTTAATCACTGATTTTTACACCAAAAGAAAAATAACCGTGAAATTTTCGATGGGATGTAATCAACTTGGAGCTACTTTCTTGACCGAAAATTGGATTTACCGCTAAAAAATTTTAAAACAAAGGCCGCTGTATTGCAAACGCGCGACTGATGTCGTTGTTGTCAAGTTGTTTATAAAATTTTCACTGCAAGAGAATCGAATGACCACCAAACTTTCGATTCGGTGAATTCAATTAAATTCAAAGCTATCAATTAAATTCAAAGCGTCAATGCCTCCATTATGATTTTGCCGATCGAAAAATATAGTTGTCAAATTCTTCGTACATTTCTTTTGCTGCAAGAGAAGGGAATGACCTTCAAACTGTCGATGGGAGTAATTAAATCAAATCCAAAACTACTTTTGAAGGTGAACATAAGACTTATTTGACTGTAAACGAATGAGTAAATACCTACGTTGTGATTTCGCCAAATGAAAAATAAAATAAGGTTCACCGCACGGTCCATTTATTGTAGTGGTTTTCAGTTTCAAGTTCTTTGCCAATTTTTTCACCCCCACAAATTCCAAAGACTGTCCAACTGTCGATGGGAAGACGCGCGAAAGCTAAATTCTTCTGCGAAAACATTGATGCTGCAAAGTCCACTGCTGCATACTGGAAAGTATTATCCAAGGCTACGAATCCAAAGAGAAGACCCCAGATCGGCCCATTAAAACGGGATGATAACACCCTAGCAGTATGTGAGGAAGAAAAGGCAAACCTGATGAATACCTTTTTCACCACTGTAGGAGCTAGCCTTTCAAGAAACTCCAGCTGTGCACTTGTGGAAGTGGAAATTGACACTGCACCAATACAAACAATTCCTGACGTTTCAATTTCTGAAAATTTGATATCTAGGAAAATCAAGGCCCTTAAGGTTAATAAGGCCGAGGGACCTAATGGAATAACTCCCAAGCTGTTGCGGTTAGCTGAGCCTGCAGTTGTTCCGTCGCTCACCAAGCTATATTCGTTAAGCGCCAAAGAAGGTGAAGTTTTCAGCCTTTGGAAAAAAGCTCACTTGTGCCCAGTTTTTAAAAAAGATGATCCAACTGACAGAAATAATTATAGACATATACTTGTAAAGTTTTTGACTGTGTCCCTCATAGAACACTATTGCATAAATTGAATCGCAAATTCAAGATAGAGGGTAATCTTCTACCTTGGCATATGGATTATCTGCATCGTAGGACTCAGGTTACAATGGTAAACGGTATTCGATCAAAGGAACTGTATGTGAGTCGCGGAATTCCGCAAGGATCAGTGCTGGGCCCGTGTTTGTTTAGTTTGTACACCAATGACATGCCAGACAGCATGACATCGGGAGCACTATACCTGTACGCTGATGACACCACAATTTACTGTATCGGATCAACTGTGGATGAAGCATGCAGCCTTCTGAACAATGCACTAGACGAACTTAACAAATGGTGTGTGGCCAACTCACTGACGCCACACCCAGCAAAATATGAAACAATGCTATTCTATAGAGGATCATTTATTGGTCCTTACCCCCAGATTACCATAGGCAAAGAAGAAATTTCGTGGGTATGTCACGCAAGATTGTTAAGAATTACAATAGACCATAAACTTACATGGGCAGAGCATCTCACAGACCTAAACAGCTTTGTCACCAAACTAAATTTGCTAAAAAAAGTGCTCTTTTCTAAGAAGAAAATCACTCCTGGATTTATATTTTAAAGTGATCCTCCCTTCTGTGTCTTATGGGATCACCATCTGGGGAAATTGCAATAATTTAGACCACATAAAATCCCTACAAGCACTACACTGCAGAGCCGCAAGGCTGATTTATAACTTGCCATGGGATACGCCATCAAAAACAGTTATGGAGGTTACCAACTGGGACTTGATATACGATATGTACAAAATAAATCTTGTCAAATTATTTTATAATATAGTTAGCGACAACACGCCCCCCTTTGATTTCGGATTTAGCAATGTGGAGAGGGACTCAATACAACCTAAGAGGACATAAGAAGGCTACCGTTCCAAGATTTTCAACACAATTCATGAAACATTCCTTACGTTTTAGAGGTGCCGTACTGTGGAACTTTGTTTCCGATTATTTAACAGATTCTCAAAATTTTAAACAATTTATCAGAAAAGTGAAACTGGACCCATCATTCAGGGAAATTAATTTCAACATTCTATCTGTTCAGTCGGTGCCTAAGAAGAATTTGTGCGATTTTATATTTTAGGTCTCTGAATTTTATGTAAATCCGTTGTTAACTTCTAATTAACGTTTTTATAGTGTTTTATAGTTATTTTTAAACTTACTTTAAAATGTTTTTAAACTTAGTTAGTAATACACAAGCAAGTAGTTTGCTTTAAACATTGATCGTGTTTAAATAAAGGATTTTACATATTCTCCAGGAAGTTTACCAACTCCATCACTGAAAACACGAGGGAATTTGTTGACCAACTGGTCAGCGGACAAAACACGCTCGGTTGGCACATCATGAGCATAGACATGACCATCCGAGATCTGGGGATGATTCAACTGATCATTGTCTAAGTACTTGACGATTTTCATTCCAAGACATGCTTCCCTTCCAAGTATAGGTCTGACTCTTTTGCTGTCCACCAGGTTACAGTCAAGAAAACATCTGAAATCTCCACACCAATTTGTCAAGGATAGGAATCAGTGTCCCACCATACGAAATAATTGCTGTCAGCTTACTGGTGTCACGTTAAGCAAATTGAAGTCTCTTGTCGCTTGCTTATACAAATGCAAAGGGACCACATTACATTGCTCTCCAGTGTCCGGCTGACAGCGAAGATAATTCATTCATTCATTCATTCATTCATTCATTCTGAAGATCCATCCTCTGATAATCCATCCTCCAAATAATGGACATGATTGCCTCGCTGCGACGGTTTAAGTACTGATCCAAAACACACGTTCACGAAATGGTTTTGCTTGTTACGCTTGTTACACTTTTTTTCAAATGCTGGACAGTTTTCACGCTTTGACACAGCATGCATACACCCGCAATAAACACACGCTTTCACTCGGGAGTCAGCGCCTCTAGGGAATCAACCACCGAGATCTGTATCCCCAGTGCTAGCTTCTCCCAGGCGTTCAGTTAGTCAGGGCGCAACTCAGAAAACAGCGGGCGAAAAAATAAGAAAGGCGTGGCGCTTCCTTTTTTTATTTTTTCACGCGCTGTTTTCTGTGCTGCACCCTGACTAACTGAACGCCTGGAAGAGGCTACCCCAGTGCTGGCACCCCCAACAACTTTCATTTGTTCAATCATTGTCTCGTGTGCCCGACAAATTTCATCAGTTTTCTGCAGTGACAAATTCTTTTCGCGAAACAATCTCTCACGTACCTTTGAATCTTGAATTCCAAAACAGGCTTGTCCCATAAAATTTGATCTGCCGTAATGGTTTCAAATTCGCATCGATCAGCTAATTGTCGCAGGACTGTCCGATATTGGTCATACGATTTTCCCGCTTCTTGCATTCTAGAGTAAAACTTGTATCGTTCAAAAGGAACATGTTTCTTCTGCTCAACAAAGTTAAGCCCTGTTCGGCGGGGATAGTACTTGGGTGGGTGACCAAATACGAATACCCCTTGTTGTAAGAAATTTTTTTTTATCCCTTCCTTTTCCAAGGTGATATTAAGCGTGCAGAACTGCTT
>JAHPZR010015935.1:12500-21705 GCA_019787425.1 Platygyra sinensis | reverse complement strand
CTTTAGCAACGTTTTTACAAATCCAGTTAGATATATATGTGGGTGATGCAAAGTGTGAGAAAGGGATTAGTGACAACCTGTCAAGAATGCCTCGAACCAACAAAGTAAGAACAGTTTCCACCCTACAAGGACTTAACCCTTTCACTCCCAAAGGGTCTCCCTTTGACGAGTAAAATCGTCTGGCGTTAGACAGAGTAAAATCTATTAAGTCACTCTTGGGAGTGAAAGGGTTAAGGGAGATAGTTTTTTAACCCTTTCACTCCCAAGGGGTCTCCCTTTGACGAGTAAAATCGTCTGGCGTTAGACAGAGTAAAATCTATTAAGTCACTCTTGGGAGTGAAAGGGTTAAAAAAGGAGTTCCTTAAACAATACCAGTTACACTTTGGAGGAAGCCGCAGGAGATTTGGCAGTATTGACTCTACTTTGCGGTTTACCCTAAAACTGATAGATGCTGTAGTGTTGGAATGTGAGTGCTTGACCTCGGCTCAGCACATCTTTTCTACCTTCCCCACATGGGAGAAGACGCATGCTGAGGTCAACATGCAAGTAATAAATGATTTGTGTAAAGAATACTGAACAATTTTTCATGTCCTCAAGTGGTTGTACATAATTATTGTTCGCAATGATAAGTAAGACACTTACAAACACTACATTTTGTGACAACCAGTTCAAGTTCAATAATTGCTTTATCATTGAACTTGAATTGCTTGCCATAAAGAAAAATAGTGTTTGTAAGCGTATTCAGTGGTGGATTCAGACCTTGAGCTAGGGGGAGGGGTCGTTTTGTTTGCTTGCCCTGCAGGCTTTTCTTCCTTCTGCATTCTTTTTTTTACCCTAAATAGGGGGGGGGGGGGAGGGCAGGCTCCCTGGACCCCCCACTGGTATTGAATGGCATTGATCAGTGAACAATAGTTCTAGAAAACAGACATAATTGTTTAATGTTGCATTAACACACATTTTTATATTGTGTGGGTCAGGACAATTTGCTTGTTGCAATTTGTTGTTACTGGTTGATAATTTTAATCACTCCTGTGACCAAAGAAACAATCTAATTTGGAAACAGTACTGCCAGGAAAACCTTTCTAACTTCTACCCCAGGCCCCATCCAGTAATCTGTAAACACCTTTGAAGAATATAAGTAGTATAAAGCTTATCAATACAAGTAGACATACACAGTACAAATTCTTTCAACATGACTTTATTATACCAACATTGTTGGAAGACAAGGTTGGGAATTCTTGAATAATAAAAATGTGTATAATGTAACACATTATATAGTTATCACTGCCTAGTTTAAAGAATACTACTTTGGAATCTAATTTTTATTTATCTTTCTATGAGTAACTAATACTCTGTGGGAATGTTGTCACCTATAGACCTTATTTTTGAGGTTGCCTTGGCTTGTGGAATACACTAAAAGATATATAGCAGCTTTCGTGCATGTTTTATCGACCCCTTTCAGTGCCAAGATGGTTCATCAAGATGGCAATTTATCTACAGTAAACAATAAGCGAGTAGTACCTATATCCTCCAATCTCCCCTTCTCACATGGGGAGCTGGCAAGACAGGAAAAAGGCAACAAAGTCAAATTTTTGTTTATTCATTTGTAAATCTGTGCATTTCTTTTTTGGAAAAAATTTTACTGAACAGTTATATACATAAATGATCCCCTTCACCAGTTCTCTTGTGCACTACTTAAACAAGATTTGAAATAAGGCCCCCACTTACAGAAAAACTAAGACAGTAAGGAATGTAAGTCTTTGGACACAATAAAACAGGAACCATTTTTCCCGGCCAGGTACTGAGAAAAAAGCACTATAGTTCAAAACAGTAAACTTATTTCACATTTGAATCTCGAACATGCATTAACATGTATGAACATAGCACTGGCTGTATGTTTGATGCTAAATTATAACATTTCTGGAAGAAGTCATGTGCATTGTATCAATATGTATTTAATGCCTGCAGGCTGGCTCTAAAGTTACTTTAACACCATCCTGACAGCAAATACATTTGACAACAGAAATGTCATATGCTATAATTTAAGAATATTCACAAGAATATTTTTAATCTAAACTCAGCAGAAAAATAAAAATATTCAATTCAGCCTCGGCCAGAAAAACAATATTTTATTATTAGAAAAAAAGAGTGCTTTCGAAATAAGATTTGAAATAAGCCTAAACCCAATACAGGCAGAAGGCCTATATTTAAGGAATACATGTCTAAGAAAATAGAAGCGATTTTCCGTATAAAAGAACAAAGCTCAGTAACGAGCAAAAGCTCCTTTTTAGATTTGAAATTCGACCATAACGAACGCTTCAAACTCTTCTCTGTTTCCGCGCGTAGAAAAACTAATTACACATGAATATAGAACAACAAAAACAACAGCGCATAAGGCCACATGTGACGAGCTGCAGCTCTCTAGCTGCTGGCAGATTTGTACTTCAACAAAAGCTTAGGTTTACATGGTTGTTATGTATATTTTCCCGGGCTTATTCCTACTTCTATGGTATAGGTTACATCTTTTAAATTAAAATCTAACGGAAAAGATTCACCTTTCGAACCGTTAATGGCAGTCTGATTCGACATCGCTTCAACTGAACTGCAATTCAACCTCCTAAAAGCCCTTTCTCATTCGTATTAACACTCGCTACGTCCGCCATATTTCTTTTAGGATGTATTTAAACCAATCAGCGTGTTTGTATGAATGGGCCAATCAACAAGGGTGTTAGTTCAGCGTTGCCCAGGGTCTTCTCCCGACGATCCGCCATTTTGAAAATCGTCGAGGAGAAGGCCCTGGGGACGAGGTTGTCCTGTGATGTAATCGTCGAAGCTTTGGTTACACTCTCTTTTCTATTGTTACATGACCATTTATTTATTTATTTATTTGCATTTCTGATTCAACCTTGTGCCGTACTGCATTTTTTTTTGTATTTTCTAGTCGAGTCTTTTGCATTTGCGTTTTCAAATCGCTCCACTCTGGAAAGCGTTTTCGAATGACTCCGTTTTCGGTGATCGTTTTCGGCGTTGTAGTGTGGACGATAGCCGTATCCGGAGCAAAACAGCTCCGTTTTCGTTTGAAAACGGATTAGTGTGGACGGGGCCTTAGTGCCTCGGCGAAAAGCAGCCCCCTAAACAATCCCAATAGTGCACTCTGCACTAAAAACTAATACCTACAGAATACCGAAATATTCAGTAAAAAACTAAATTAGCAATACGTATGGGTTATTGACCAAGTGTGAGGTCAAGACGGTTGGATATTGGCCAAGTTCCTTTTTTGCGTGTTTATGGACTGAGACGAAGTCGAGGTCCATAAACTCGCAAAAAAAAGAACGAGGCCGATATCCAGCCATCTTGACCGAACAAACTTGGTCAATAAAGGATTTATTATATGGCTTTTGGTGAAATTTTGCTTTCGGGATGCAGCGGGTAGTCCCGAGCGGGCAAGATGGCTCCATCTTGCCCGCTCGGGTAGCCAATCACAGCGCGCGATTTGGTTCATCTTGCCCGCTCACGGAGCTAGCCATATAATAAATGTCGGTAATAATTATTTTTAAATCTTTCTCCACAGTACAAAATCCTGCCTGTTCCAGTTGAGATACCTCGCTGCTGGTATGTCTTTTCCCATCATACGGATGAATCACCAGCAGCCGATTGGTCTGTGTCCAAGTCTTTTGCAGTCTGCAATGTTCTCTTGGGCACAGTCTTGTATTTGTATGAGGAACAAATGTGCAGGAAAACACCAAAGTTGATCAGCATCAATCCAAACAACAGGAAGAAGAAACATTCCATGTGTCCTTGATTGGGATCTTTACTTGGATACCAAACACCGTTGCTAGCCGCTCTCACTATGATAACAAGAATACTTGCCACATAGTTTCCAAGTGCGCCTGTCAAGTGAAAGACACCCATCACCAGTCCTTTAAGACTCTTGGGGGCTTGGGAATACGCAAACTCAAGTCCTGTGGAGGAGAATGAACAAGGTTAGTTACTCCGTCAGGGGAGGAGTGGTGCAGTCAGTGACAGTGTTCACACTTGCTTCTCACCAATGTAGCCCAGGTTGGATTCCTGAGTTCTGAGTCATAATTATTACTGCTTGTCCTTGATTCTATCCGGGTCCTCTGTCTTTTTTCACTTTATAAACTAGGTCAAGGTTAGGTAAAGTCTACATGCGAGCCACGTGGCCCGTCAAGCCGGTGCTTATCCCAATTTCTGAAACATGAAGCGACTAGGAGTATTTCTACTCTACCTTGGATGGCATTCTACTACATCGGAGGGCTCCCGCAGCTTTAAGTTCGCTGGCACCCATTTACACGTCTGGGTGGAGAGAGGCACTATGAGAGTAAAGTATCTTGCCCAAGAACTCAGTGCAATGTCTCTTCCAGGGCTCGAATCCAGACCGCTCTTTTTCCCCTTTAAGGTATGGCGAGTAACCCCTTTCCTATTCTACATGGGAGGAGGTCCTTATTACGTAAATGTCCTGCCCAAGAACAGAACACAATGTGCCCGGCCAGGGCTCCAAGCCGGACCGCTCGATCCGGAGACGAGCACGTACATTAAATACACTAAACATGACATCACTTCGCCCCCCAACTCCCCAAATTAACACACTCTAAATTCCGAGTAAGTATAGTTTCTGTTTTCAATCACGAACCTTTGTAGCTTAGACAGAAGCTTTTAAAACACCTCCACATGACTCCACTATACGATCTTACTTTTAATAATATTCTTTTAATGGTATTGAAACTGATAATTTTTCTCTGACGTACCATAAGGCTTTTTCAGACACGTTTGGAAGGAGGACGACCTGTGTAAACGTAGTGGGGAAAGCCGCATGACTGTGAAGGTATTAGGATCGGAGTCAAGTTATTAAGTAACATCTTTCTTCATTGCGCTAAAAAAAAAACCCTGGAATCACAGCGCAAAAACGACTCATACGAGAGGCTGACCAAAAGTATGAAAACAACTGCAAACCATGCGTTTTGTCAGATGACTTTAATTTACATCTAAATTTCAGCCAGTTTCCTAGCACTTGAGTTTCTCTCGAAACATCTCAAAACAAACCGCGATTCAAGTGGAGGATGAGAAAGATAAACCCATCCAGCATCTAGCTATAAACGTCCATAACTAAATAACCACGACCATAACTAAATAACCACTTCCATTTGAATCGGTTGTCACTCGTTGTATTAAGCTCGATGACTTTGAGTTTCACCATGAGTAATTTATCACTTGCAAGTCAGCAAAGTGAACTAATCTGAGGGTGGCTTCCGTTACGAAGGTCGCGGGTTTGAATCCTGTGATTGTAGCAAAGATTTTACTATGTACTGTAGTTACACGATGTCAAAAGAAAACAGGAAAAACTTCATTTCAATTTATCATGAGGCCCTGTTAGGGGGGGTTTAGTCATCCCTTATCCCTAAAATTCCGGGGGCGGTTATCCCTTATCCCTAAAATTACCGAGACTGTCATCCCCAAAACTACTTATCTTTGGAATTTGACAATTGGAGGCAATTTTAAAGTGTAAAGCGACCCGTTTCTTACTAGATAACCTAATACTGCATAATTAGACGAAAACACTACAGTATTATATGCCGTCAACTTAGAATATTCCCCTCTTTGTAACTGATTACTTGAATACCTCAGAGTCCCGGGGGAGTGCCAAACAATCCTGGTAGACACTTATAGATCGCTTGCCGGGTTCGGCGGTACTACTACTTTGTAGCACATTCAACTCGCAGAACCCAGATCTAGAGTTTGCCTCCTCCTCCTCCTCGTTGTAAGAGTCACATTTTAAGCTACAGTCATAAGTTAAACGTTTATTTTCTCTTCTCTGCGATTCAGCTCCCGCACTTAAAAGTGATTTACAATTTTTTTTTAGCGTCTTTCAAGCAAGAGTCCGAAAATAATTCTTGTTAGGTTTTTTAGTGCCATATAATTCACATTGCATTTGAATGCCAAAAACAAACTACATATACATGTGCATTTGCTTGGAGAACCGATAATTTCACTAAATTCTCTGCATGCTGTCATCAGTGATAATAGTGTGGTAACTGGCTTTTTCAGTGATCATTAGTAAAAGACAAAGTCGGAATTTTTGTTTCCAGCTGATCGCCTTCCTGATCTAGATGAAACTTGCAGAGTGTCATCCTCTGGTTGAATCTCATCGTCCTTTGCTGCTTCTTCGTCCATAACCCCAGTAAGGGTCCTAGTGTCACCACTGTCGAGGAACTTCACCAGAAGACAGTAGTAAACATCATCTTCAGGAACAATTGCCGGTATCGTCATTCTTCTTATAGTTTACAACAGAGCTCAAAATACTGGTTGTCTTAAGTTGACCAGTTAAAGTTGTTTGGACAAATTGAAAGGGCAATAGAGGATCTTGTGCAAAATAAGTAGCCTTCACTGCAGGGTTCTCAACAGCATGCATGTTCTCATTGAGTCTGGCCAGATAGAAAGGTAATGGTTGTGTTGGAGGCTGGCTACCCTTCCTTACACAAACAATGGTACCTACACAAATTAAGACCTCTAACAAGCTGGATTGGTCAGAAAAAATCTCTTCTTCCGTCTGTGCAAGTCTAGCAAAATCAACTGGCTTTGGATCACCTGCTTTGGTCTCATAACAGTTCGCTGGCAACGTTCCAGCAAGATCCTTAGTGGTCATGCTTCGCACAATTTGCTGTTGCATACTTTGCCCTGAAACTCTACCCTCCAAGTTCTCATTTGATCCAGCTGTTGTCTTGTTACTAAGGCATTTCTGACAGGCATTGGCATGGAGGGAAGTTGATCAAACGACAAGAAACCTACTTGTTTAGTATAGTATGAAGACAGACTATTGTAGTATATGAAGCTGCATCTCGTAATGCGCTTGAGATTCTCTCTCATTGCAGAGGAAAAGCGATGGGAAAACTGTAAAACCAGCGGCATTTCGTTTCCCTGTCTCATCTCGGCAAACAGATTCTCAACTACCAAGGTTGTCAATGCTTTCAGGTCAAGACTGTCGAGTAAAAGTGGTGAAATTTCGTCAAGTGTAGAAGAAATCGTTCTTGTTTCTGTATTGTCAACTTTTAAAATATCTCGCGCTGTTTGCCAGAGCACATATCTTTCCTTCTTCCTCAGTACGTTCTTACGAAGGAAAAATATTTTACCTCACCAGAACGCTGACGCATAACAAAAAGACACAAGAGGAAGAGTGAGAGAACGTGCCTGGGCCCGCGCCGAAAGATAAAATAAACCGGAAATGTGTGATCTGAAGCACTGCTGAGTAGTGTCACACTTGAAGAATATATCAAGTGAAACGCTCCTTGATAAACCACGCTGGAGTCTCAGGTGACTCCTCGTGCTAACACAAAATGTGTTAGCATGAAAGCATGCTCTCGCTAGCTTCCGAAGAAAAATACATATCTGGACATTGGAGAATGTTGTCAGTTGCTTGTTCACCGGCCACTTACTTCTATTTCACAGTTCTCAATGAAATAGCTTACTTCTTTGATTCTGGCGATAGCTTCTGTCTTTAATACACCAATTTCCTTGGCTCTTTGGTCAATCCCAGACGACTTGAGATTTCGAAGAAATGATGCTAAATCTTCTACTTTTATTTTTGTCAAAAACGACCACTTCATAGCCGGTTTCTCATCACTTTGTTTAAAAATACAACCCGTAACTTCATGCAGTAGTTTCAGGGAAGCCATATTGATTAGAATAAATCTCTTTAGCGCGAATGTGGTGCCCGTGTCACACGCATGCCATGAGGTCAGCGGTGGACTGAATAAAAAAGACTGGGAGCGTCCCTGGGATCAAATCTTTGACATCTGACCCATCTTGCTTGAATTGACCCGTTACTGTTCGTCACCAATCGCCAGTAATGCAAATCCTTGACAATTGAGAAATCAAAGCTATTTTTCGTTAACCCTAAAACTATCTTGGTTATCCCTTATCCCTAAAATTATTTTGCCAGTTATCCCTTATCCCTAAAACCCCTAACAGGTACTCTATCGTTAAT
This sequence comes from Platygyra sinensis, assembly GCA_019787425.1. Lineage (NCBI taxonomy): Eukaryota > Metazoa > Cnidaria > Anthozoa > Scleractinia > Merulinidae > Platygyra > Platygyra sinensis. The sequence continues at coordinate 13,703 of JAHPZR010015935.1, read as the reverse complement.
GTTGTAAGGTAAAGGATTTGCATACCTGTGACAACAGCAAACACCTCACTGGCTCCAATTAGCACAAACTGTGGAATTTGCCAAAAAACATTGACACTTGAAGCATTGCGGGTTTCGTCAAAAACTGTTTGCATACAAAATCCGCCATCAATCCATGTATTCCTTCGTTGTATCTCAACCACTCCTGCCACAATGACAGATGCAGATACTAATAGCATTCCAACACCGATACGTCGCAGAGGAGTAAAGCTAATGCCACAGTAACTAACAAGAGGATAAACAACATGATCCATGATGGGAATCAACACAAGCACAGCAATCATGTCGAAAATTGACAAGGATGCCGCTGGAACTGTGAATGTTATCAAATTCTAGTCTCATGTAGGTTGCTTGAATGAGGAAAGTCGTCTGCATCTGCAACACGAACAACAATATGTAACAAACTAAACAATAACAATCGGCGTAACAAAATTAAAAAGAGCCCAGCCAAATGAAGCGATACCTTGCTGTACATGGTTGGTTTAATGCTTACAGCCTTACAAACTAATCAAGAATTTTAACCAGACTGCCGTAAATTTTACATAACAAAAACAGCTATCAATTTCAAGCATATACTAGTGTAAGACCCAAAACTTTGGTCTGAGAAAAATCACAAGGAGCTCAAAGGTTCCCAACCAGGAAATCTCAGATGATCCTCTTACACGCAAGCGTACATGAAAAACTAAAAAGTTCTTCCAGTGATGAAATACAAAGAAAACTAAGTTCTTCCAGTCGCCCAAAGACAAGAGTTACTGAGTGCCCTGTGGCACCGGGCGAGAGAGATCTGAGACCCCATATTAGAGAATACTGACTACGCCCTTAGTAAATGCAATCTAAACCCTGGATGATAAATGTACCTCGTTAAATTAAAAGTTAAATTAAACTTCCAACCTGTGAGGAAACTGTCCAGTAAAAAACGAACAGACCAAAGACTGCCACAAGTCTTAACAGAGCCTTGACATCTTCAACTTCTACCTCACTGAAATTCCCTCCGTATCTGCTCTTTGCCCCCTCCAGCCAGGTCCCTGAATTCTGGTTGCGATTTCGCACTGCTTCACTGATTATTTTTGCAGTTTCAGTGAGTTGGCTGCCTCCCGGCGGTTTGTTTAAGTAATGGTTACGACCCGCAAGAAACACGATAACAGATAGAACCATTGTGCAAGG
>JAHPZR010015935.1:0-5000 GCA_019787425.1 Platygyra sinensis | reverse complement strand
TTTCTGCGCATTTAACTTCTTCCACGGACAGGAGAGGTCCCCTTTCTAAACAGCACTGAGGTCTCAAGTTAACGGAACCACCACGGTATTTTTCAATGAACCACGTTTGGAATCTCAATAGCCAGGCCACAGCTCTTCGTAATCTGTCCCAAGATGAGTAGCGCTCTATCAACCTGGAGAGAACATCTTTGCTCGCATGACTAGTCGACGACTGGTTGTAGAGCTGAACATCGCGTTTGATCTCAAGATCGTCATCTGATAGTTCTGGTTGGCGAATTGTAGGATCACAAGGCCAGAACTCTTCCTTCTTCTTCAAAAACTCGGGACCGCTTAACCACTTGTTGCTTGCACTCATTTCATCCACCGTAAGCCCTCTGGTAACTTCATCCGCTGGGTTGAGCTCGGAGCTGACATGTCTCCACTGATGGGGTGCTGAATTCTCATGTATAACCGACAACCGGTTTGCAACAAATGTATGGAAACGCTTGGATTGATTTCTGATGTACTGCAACACACAGGTGGAGTCTGACCAAAATGTCGATTGGTTGATCGGAATGTCGAGCTCTTCTCTTACGGTCCGATCTAACTGAACGGCCAAGACGGCAGCTGATAGTTCCAATCTTGGCACAGTCATTGGTCTCAGAGGAGCAAGGCGAGACTTCCCGATTAGAAACGCGCAATGAATCCTTTCTTCAACATCCACTAATCTGAGATACGTGACTGCTCCATATGCAATTTGTGACGCGTCTGCAAAATTGTGCAACTCGGCAATTTTCAAGTCACCAAAGCAGGCCGGTCTAACGCATCTGTCTACCGTTATCAGAGGGAGATTGGCCAACTGACTCTTCCACTTTTCCCACCTTTCACCATCACAATCGCTGATTGAATCGTCCCATCCACGTTTCTCTCTGCAGAGATCTTGCAGCAATTTCTTGGCTGGGAGGACTACTGGCGCAACGAACCCAAGTGGATCATAAACAGAACTGGTCAAGGATAATATACCGCGGCGGGTGCTTGGTCTGTCTTTAAGAGCAACCTTGAATATGAACTTGTCACTCTCCATATCCCAATGGAGCCCCAAAGTACGTTGCACTGGCAGCTTATCCTTGTCCAGGTCAAGATCTAGCACTGATGGAGCTTTCTCGTCTTGCGGAATTGTATCCAGAACTTCGGATCTATTGCATGACCACTTGGTGAGTCGAAAACCGCCTCTGGAGAGGATTTCTCGGAGCTGGTTAACAACTTCGACAGCATTTTCAACTGATCTAACTGATTTCAGACAGTCATCAACATAAAAGTTCCTTTTGACAGTGTTGACTACATCCTCTTGGAATTCACTTATGTTGTCTTCTGCTGTCCTTCTTAGCGCAAGGCTGGAACAACTTGGAGACGATGTCGCGCCAAACAAATGGACCTCCATTCGATGGTCAATTGGTTGTTGGGTCAAGTCTCCGTTCGGCCACCACAGGAATCTGAATGCATCACGGTCGTCTGGCGCTACACGGATCTGATGGAACATACACTCGATATCAGCAGATAATGCAACTTGCTCTTCACGAAATCTCATTAGCACACCAACGATAGAATTGGTCAAATCTGGTCCAGTAAGGAGCTGCTCATTCAGAGACGTTCCCTTATGCTTTGCGGCACAATCAAACACTACTCGTGTCTTTCCAGGTTTGTTCAGCACCGGGTGATGGGGAAGGTACCAAAGCGGCTTATCTTGTGTGCTGATTTCGTCAAGTGGAACTCTTCTTGCATGACCCATGGAAAGATATTGTTCCATAGTGGCCTTATAATTCTCAAGGAGCTCGCCATCTTGCAGGAGCCTGTTCTTGAGTGCTTGCAGTCTGCGTTCAGCCATGAAACGGTTGTAAGGCAGGAATGGCGGGTACTGTCTCCATGGGAGCGCAATTTGATAATGGCCATCTTCAAGTTTCACAGATTGTTCCATGATAGCAAGGGCCCTTTTGTCCTCCACTGACATGCTAAGCTTGGATTCAGGAATAACTCCAGCATTCTCTACGTCCCAGAACCTTTCAAGCTGGCGCACGAGGCAATCATTATCTTCTCTTAAGGTCTCTGATGAACGAACAAAGTTAACGTTCAGATGACAATCTTCGCTATCGTTCCTTTCCATTGGGCCCATGAGTGTCCAGCCAAGAGGTGTACGTATGGCGTATGGTTCTCCTCTGTTACCGCGTCTTTCTTCTAACACCCAGAATGCATCAGGAACGTTGGTGCCTATGATCAATCGGACTTCTTTCTCACTAATACTTGGTAGCTTGATGCCCTGCAGGTGAGGCCACTGCCTTGCATCTTGCTCTGATGGGATACTGCGGCTCGAAGCATTCAATTTATCAACTGTCCACAGTCTTGTAACGTATACTTGATCCGTTCCATCCAGTGGTTCTACAGTTAGGCTTAAATCATAACCAACTCTTGGGCTGTCTTGTTTCTCTTGGGTGGTCAAGTAAAATGTTTTCTGGCTTCCCTGCACACCGAGCTCCATGGCCAAGCTCTCGTCACACAAAGAGATGTCTGAGCCACTGTCTAGAAGAGCGTAGGTCTCTAGGAACTTGCTTGCGTCATTATGACTTCGCACCTTTACAGGAACTATTCTCAGGCACATCTTTCCTCCTCCAGTTGAAGTACTGTTAGCCTGTCCACTTTGTAATGGAGTATTACCTTCTACTTGAACTTCTTGATGAGCCACTCCGTCCAGTCCTACGACCGTTTTCTGTGAAGACGGTGGGTGAAGCAAAGTATGATGTTTTCTCCTACATCCTTGGATTTCACATGCACTTTTCGCTAGGCATCCTACACTGATGTGGCCATACTTGAAGCAATTAAAACATAGCTGAGCCTTTCTCATTACTTGGAGACGTTCGTCAAAGTTCTTGTCTTTGAAATTATTGCATTTCGCCAAGGAATGATTTCCGTTGCACGATGGGCACTTCACAGTTGGAGCAAACTTATTAGAAGGCAAAGAAGATTCGACTCCAGACTTAGTCTCTCGTGTATTGAATGTGCTTAAACGTTCTGCAGATGATGCACCTCTCTTTTGGTTTCTCGACGGATTCTCTGATCTGTCACGCCCTACGTCTACCACGCAGCCAAACACTGGGTTGTTTGCAGCTCTCGCCTTAACTTTAACAAACTCTGCGATGTGGCTGATATTCGTTCTTTGACCAGCTTGCTGAATTTGATCCGCGAGTTCCACAAACTTAGTACGGAGATGGAACGGCAATCTCTGGACAATTCGTCTCAAATTGTCTGCGCTGTTTATTTCCTCCAGATACCCAATCGATTGCAAAGTGTGTTCACAGTCTTTCAATCTGTCAGCAAAGGCAAGCAATCCCGTGCGATCCCATGGCTTAAGCGGGGGTCCCTGTGTTAAATTGCTTACGTATTTCGAGGCAATTGTAAAGGGGTGTCCAAACCGTTCCTCCAGCAGCTCTCTCGCCTTTCGGTATCCCAGAGACGAATCCATGACTAAACAACACTTAATGGTTTCCTTTGCCACTCCAGATGTATACTGAAGGAGATACATGAGTTTCTCACTTTCACTGGCTGCATTGTTCACTATGCTGTTTTCAAACGATTTGATAAAGTTCCAATAGTCGAGAGGATCGCCATCGAACACAGGCAATTCTTTTTTCGGCAACGCAAATCCCTGCTTTATGGTTAATGCCATCTTATCCATAATTCCTCCTGACAAGGTAGGATCAGTTGATTCTGGTTTTGCAAGGAGTACAGTGGGACCTGCTGGCCAACTCTTAAACTCTTGTGCATTAGGATTCAGCGGCAACTGAACGTTTTGAGAACCAATTTTCCGTTTGACTCGGGGATCAGAATGTTCCAGCTTGGGCACATTTGCTGCTCCAGCATAACCCCGTTCTGCAAATGGACTTAGATCTTGAAAAACGTCCCGTAAATTAGTTAAAGCGGCTGGCTCCTCATCCTGAAGCAACTTTAATTGAAGATCAGTTCTATGAATTTCATACTGCGCATCCACAATCTCTAACTCTAATTTCGTTTCTTCCTCCTGACGTAACAATGCTTGCTTTTTCTTCAACTGGCACAATTTTAACTCCGCTAACGCCTGCTTGGCCTTAAGCTGTCTGACAGATAAATGTGAAGATCGCAGAGAACTTGCGGTACTTACAGAATCTTCATTTTCTTGGGGTGCTTCGGCGGTGTGAGGTGCGGTGATTTCTCTGGCGTTTTCAATCCATTGTTGGATTCTCGCGACAGTCTCCATTTTCCGATGAAAATGTTCCTTAAAGTAACGAGCTTCACATTCCCACTCCTCCAGGTCTCCAGACAAAGTCGCGACGTAGTCATAGTGGGCCTTTTCAAAGCGAGAGAAAGCTTCCTCGATTTCCAGTAACTTCTTAGAGACTTCATTAACATTCCTAGAGTCATTCAGTAAAACTTCGGCGGTACGGCACAACGTCGTAACTCTAGACAAATACCCTGAACGCGAATTCTTCAAGCGCACGCTATCGAGGGCATCTTCTGAATGAACTCGGCGTCTTCTTAGACTTTCGGTTCCAGACAACATGACATTCAGATCTTTGAATGCATGTAATAAACACTCCAGTACTATTGAAATTCGTCTTTAATCTAACGATTCACTTGAAGCAAATAAGAAATACAGGAAATTAATAATACGAACTTTAAACTGACTTAAAGAAAAAAAACTGAAATACAACAATACGGAAAACAGCAAAATAAAGGAAAAAATCGAGATTACTTACAAGATCTGTACGGCACTCCGGAACTGACAACGACTGAATACAACGAAAAAACTACAAGGCTATAAAAACGGAATTTTGAACGAAAAGAATAGACTTAACGAAGTTACGTAATAAACAGTAGACGATTACGTAACACGATGAGAAAAAACTAATCTACATATAAAAACTGCACAAAAATGTAGGCAAAAATTAAACTACAACAATAAACCAAACAAACAGAAAAAAGGTGATCAAAAA
>JAHPZR010015933.1:0-15000 GCA_019787425.1 Platygyra sinensis | reverse complement strand
GATTAGTCACCACAAGTTTATCTCGGTTCTCTTTGAAATGGCAAGGAAAGTCACTGTAAGTAAATTGAGTTGAGTGTTTTGAAGTTGTGAAAGTTTGCTTGGTTGTTTGTAGCTTGGCGCTGTAATGGCGCTTAATCCTGTGTTTCCCTCGCCGTAGAATTTGAGTCAAATTCAGTCAAGTTTACGTTTTTGATCGTTGCTGTATTCAGGAGAATTTCTGTAGATTACACTTAATGAATTTCCTCGCTTTCTGATATTCAATTTATGGTAGAAAAGTCTGATTTCAGTCAAGTGATTTTTAAAAGTGACGACTGACAGACATTGTTTTTGTAGTAAAACTTCAAACTTCGCACGAAATTTCACACCGGAAAAACAATTTTGGAAAACTTAACTGGTTAAATAAATGCAACTAACATAAAGTAGTTCGGAAACTATATGTTCTTTAATACATCTTTCTTGGCCTACTACCTGAATTATTCGCTCGTTGCCAAGATTTTTTACAGATCGTTAGTAGACGGCGCGCAAGCCGATTCAATGACAATTAGAGTTGCGTAAAAAAAAACCATCAGTACTCTGTAAAACCAATTCACTGCAGGAAAAAAATAAACATGTTATTTACCGGGCTAGGTCGGTCCGTATGGGAAAAACTGTGCCCTTGGTCTTGAGTACGGCCCTCGGCCTTCGGCCTCAGGCCGTACTCAAGACCTCGGGCACAGTTTTTTCCCATACGGACCTCCCGCCCGGTAAATAACATATATTTATTTTTTTCCAAGAGGGCACAGTAACGAATCCTGCAATCTGATTGGTTCTTAGCGCGGTCCGGATTTTCCTATCTCTGACCACGGTCACGGTAACGGCGGGAAAATGCGCGGGTGAAATTGTCATGTTCAGCTAGGTTTCGTGAATGAACTAGCGGTAATCGTCGATCTTTTCCCTTTTTACACTTCCATGGACGATTAATAATCAACGGAAGTTTACCTCTGCTCACTTTTAAATAGCAAGGAAGGTCACTGTAAGTAGATTCAATTGAGTATTTTGTAGCTCTGAGAGTTTGTGTGGTTGGTTGTAGCTCGGCGTTGTAATGGCGCGTAATTCTGTGTTTTTCTTAAGCTAAAAGAAGTCAAATGCATTCGAGTTTAGCCTCTCTGATAGTTGCTGTATTTAAGGGAAATTCTGTAGAATATACTTAACGAATTTCCTCGCTTTCTGCTACTCAATTTACGGTAAAAAGGTCTGATTTCGAGTGATTCGCAACGACTGATAGAAATTGTGCTTGTAGTGCAACTTCAGTCAAATTTTGCGCGAAATTTCACTATCGGGAAAACACTTTTGGAGAACTTAACTGGTGAATTAGATGCAACTAACATAAAGCAATTCAAAATTAATCTGTTGATACATATTTCTTTGGGTAGTGTCTGAGTTTACTCGCTCGTTCGTTCGTTAGATTTTTTACGATGGTTTGTAGACGGCACGTAAACCAATAGACCTTTTTCGCTTGTACATTTTGTTTTCCCAATACAGATTATGTGATGATACTCAGGAGATTTGATTCTTTGTCTTGTTCATTAAAAAGAGTACATGCAGACATATTCATGCTTGCATGTACCCTTTTTAATGAACAAAACAAAAGATCAAATCTCCTGAGTATCATCACATGATCTGTATTGGGAAAACAAAATGTACAAGCGAAAAAGGTCTATTCAATAACAAAGTTGTGTAAACCCAGTTGTAAGCCAAATTATCGCAGGAAAAAAATAAATAAGTTATTTTCCGGCTTAGGGTCGGTCCGTATAGTGAAAAACTGTGACCTCGGGCTTGAAAATGCTGCCCTCGGCCTGCGGCCTCGGGCAGCATTTTCAAGACCTCGGTCACAGTTTTTCACTATACGGACCTCCCAGCCGGCAAATAACATATATATCCCTCTCAGGAAGTGAATTGCAAGTTATCTAATTGGCAATTATTTTCAACAAAAAAAGGTATTTAGGACGTTGGCGAAACGACTTATAAGCGTTGGCGAACTGACCTTAGACGTTGGCGAAACGACTTCAGACGTTGGCGAACTGTTCGTTGGCGAACTGACACGTTGGCGAAACGACTGGTATTCCTCCCTAAGCGGTCTGCAGATAATATTACGCGGTCATATTTTCGACATTTATTACACAGAATTTTTGTCGAACTGCTGTCTTCCAAACCTTCGAAAACTCTGTGAGTCTAACAATTTTGTTCAGATATCGTGTAATGTTTAAGGGTTAGTCTTCGACTTTTATCTGAATCGAAGAGAAATAAGTGTTGGTTGGCGGCGTATGGTTGCGACTTGTTTACATATCAGTAATTCCAGTAAGCTTATATATTGGCCGTAATGCTTTGTAATTTATCGCACGACTTTGCCGGATATGTTATAAATACTGTGGGATTGGAAGATATAGGTTGTCGTTAGTATCTCTACAAATTGCTGGCTGGCTTTCAGCAGAAAATTTTCAAAACAGCGTTTGAAAGTATGCGGAACAAATTTCACTAAGAGTTGTTCAATGGTTCTCACAGAGTTAGTTCGCTTGTTCGATAATTCGACAAAATCAACCATCGTTAACGTTTTTATTGTACTATTGACCGATCATCGCTATTAAATTGCATAGTATATCTTTCTTTAAATCTGCGATATTGCTGCAAGGCGTTTCTGCGCACTTTTCGAATATGTTTTGGCATCATCCTCAAGGAAATGAGAGGACGGGAGATATTCGATCTTCCTGGGTAGACGTCACTCCAGCTGCTGGACCCATTCTCCTCAGACTCGGTCGTGCAACAAAATGGCGTTGTTTTGGAGCTATTTTCCAGATTTCTTCGGGACACAGAAAATCGAGGATTCAGTATCCGAATCAAAAACTTTTTTCACAGAAGTATTTCAAATAACAAGTAGATTCGTTTTAGCGCGAAAAAAAAAATTGGGGTTAGGTGCACTTTAACCTTCCCGTGGAAACTACTAGTCGTATAAGTAAACAGCGCTACACGTCTGTTCGAATTCTCCTCAATTGTCTTGACTGTTTATCTTTCAAAGCATTTAATCACGGCTTGAATCATTCGAAAATTCATAGAGCTCGTCCATTTTGTGACAAATGATAATGTCAATTATGTATTGTTATTTCTTTTGAGGCAATTGAGTACGGTTATTAAACCTGTATGAGCGGGCACTTTCGGGAAATAAGAGACTTCTATAATTACAGGTAGCTTCTATTTAAAAAGAAAACGTTCGTGCGAGAATTTATTCAACGTAGAGCATTTCTGCGATAAGATATTGAGTAGTTAGGTCAGAATTCAAAGAATAAATAACTTGACACGGTGCAACCGACCATGAAATGGCTTTAAACGGCAGAGGTTCAAAACCCCCGGGGTGGGGGGACTCCTATATGCAAAGGTTGATAAATTTCCGTCGTCTCGGGTACAAATCAAAGATTCTGGTCTCACTTAGGGTGTTGAGGACGAAACATTAGCATTTTTAGCTGTCAAAGTATCGTTTAGGGTGCACTAGAAGAAATAATAATTAAAAGAAATGCTCTTATTAAATTTCTGTTTTCAGGCTTGATTTCTGCTGATCTCTCGATTACGCGAGTCGGGTCTACAAGTGCCCACGGGATCCTCTCTTGAAGAACAGCTAGTTATCGAACCTATTCCGTTTTAAATGGTATCTTTTGGGGGATAATGAAGCTCAGCCAACGTCCAAATAAGTCTCCCGTAGGAGTTAAATTCAAATTTTCCGACGAGCATTCATTGCCTTCAAGTTTCATTTGGGAGCTCCCCAAGGGTTTCCAAATGTATAACGGGAAGTGATGGAGTGAAGTAGTGAAATCGCGCTCCACACCTACAACTTGGAAAATATTATTTTTCAAGTTAAAGAGAAAAAAAAAAGCGTAGCACTGGGCCGACGTATTAGTAGCAGCCACCGAACTCGTTGTTGGGTTGTTTCAGTATTGTTCAGTTCTTGTTTCCAAGTGGGAGATGTGTACAAAATTGTGAAGACAAACCTCACTGCAGTCTTTCTGTACTCACGACGGAGCTCAAAATTCTCCCGTACTGAGTTACAAGCTTGGTTAAGTGAAAGCTCGGCTTAAGGTGGCCGGTTTGTAATCGCTGTCATTTTGCTTCCGGATATAGATAAAAACTTTGGTCAGAACTGAGAAGGTCGAACTCACTGACAAGCATGGTTTCAATTTCTCTAGGCCTCTTTTATTGACTGAGAAAAATTTGCACGGGTGTTTAATTTATTCTTAGTCTTGTATTAAGTACTTACGTCTGTGCTTGGAAAAAACTTCTCAATTTCGTATTCAGCTGATGTTTTCATCGCCTCGCCTGAATTTCAATTTACCAAAGTTAGCTTGCTCTTTTGTTTTCGATTTTTCTCTTTGTCTTTGAACTGAACTCCATTTAGTTGCTTCAGTAGAAACAAGCAAAATGCCGATTCCTGCAGTTTTTGTCGACAATTTTTTCGCGTCCAAAAGAAAAGGTAAAACGATCAAGAAGCCCGTCTAGATGGAAAAATCTAGGACACAATCCATTCAACCAAAATTTCCAGAAATCTCGGTCTAAAACTAAATGGATCAGTTCGGTCCAACCAGAAGAATTTCGAAAAAGCCAGTCTACCTTTCAGGTGGACCTCCAATTTCTCGGTTGGGCCGGTCCAATCGAAAATTGAGCATTCCATTTGACCGACCCATTCTCAATCCCAGTACCTCGTGGTATACTTTCTCTATTCAACATGGTGGAAAACACTTATCAGTGCGGCTTTTGTGAATTGTTAACAGCGGATATCAGTGTTACTCGTACATCCATGGGCACTTACAACAGGTTGACAGCTGCTGATGTCATGTCTTTAACACTTGTTTACCCTTCTAGTTGTATATCTTCAATTTGACATGTTATTTGAAACAACCTAAATAGAAGAGTTTTCTTCATATTTTTAGTCAGTTTTAATGTTTAGTTATGTACATACTCTACTGTAATTTCTCTAGCAATTGCTTGCCATTTCGTTCTGTTTCCTCTCACGTGCTTTGGTATACGTTCACCATTTCACGGGTTATTTGACCTTATTTTAATTTACATATTATATCTTGTAAGGATTTCTTTCAGTCTTATTCTATAGAGTTTAGTAACCTTTACGAGATGCTTCTTTTCCCTGCTTTAAGTATTTCTCAGTAACTGCATAGGGGAATCCTTGTTTACAATATTTGCCTCATTAGCATAAGCAATTCAGGTTCTGATGGAGCTACAAATAAATCACTTCTGAATATTGAAAGGTCATACTAGGATTAACTCCGCCATTGAATATGAGCCTGATGCATTGAATAGCTCTTGTGCAATTTTTGTGCAATTCAGTTTTAAAAACTCAAAATTTTACAAAGAATGTATGAGCTCATTAACGCTTTTGCCACCCAGAAATTTTGCAGTTTTTGAAAGACAATTTCTCCTTCAATATTACAAGCAAAGAGCTAAAGATTTCAGCATGTATTAGGTTTTACTAGCTCTGTAGCTGTCTGGAGTTAATTCATATCTAACATGTTTATTTCTGTAAGCAAAGCCGTATGCAAATGAGCAAAAATGTAAACAATGTCGTATTCCCCCTATTGGGAAGCGCTTGACTGACGTGTCAACGGCTTTGCTGTTGACTTCTAATTTTAACAGATTTGATGCTTGCTATTTTACAATATTTTTCTGTAGAAAATCGGAGCACGTTCTGCGGTTTTTACGTAACACTTCTTCCAGTTAACTTTTTCGCCTAGCAATTACGTATAAATCCTTGAGCCTGTACATTGAGAGGAGGTTTTGACTGGACTATCCACTGCTTCTATACTAATGACTACTATTTATGTGATGTGCTTGGAGTTTAGTCACATTCATGTATAATGCTGTTGAGATATGGGTTAAAACAAGTTTAAAGTGTGTTAGCATTTTTTTCGCCAAAAATATGTTCCAAGTCCTGAGGTGTTCGGTATTTCAGTAAACTACTGATTTAATCTCTAAGTCACCGTCATACTCCACTTCAGTAGACTGCGAGCAATCTCTCTGAGGAGAGCAGCACAAGTGTTGCTTGTCTTCCGAAACCTGTGCTATGCGGCTGGCGGATTGAATTTTACGAGTGACGTATTTTCCAGTAAAACCCACGTGCTTGTACGGTAATAAATTACAGTAGATTTTTGCACAATTAAATGAGTTCTGAAATTTCAAATCTGCAAAAAAAAATTGAAGTACTTTTATATTGGTTTATTTCTTACCTTTCAATGAATCATGGTCAAGACTAGTTCCATGTAATGCGCTCGGATTCATCTCTAATGACGCGACAAAAATCTGAATTAGTCTTTGCTGTTCAAGATGCCTCTCGACCTTATAATTACTATCAATTTATCCGCAATTAGGCTCGATTTCCGCCGCTCTCTCGTGTCTGGTCTACCCTCCCCGAGAAGAGACGGCTGGACGCGTGAGCTGCAAACCATGTCTGTGACGTAAATTCATAATTAAAATTTTTACGGCGCTTCTGGTTACCAGAAATGTCATCTGATGACAATCACTGGCGGGCCCACATTACGCCTACGGCTCGTTACATTTGTACATGTGCCGTTTTCGCCACCTCGTCTTTTAATTTTGGCCTTCCAACCTATTTTGTTTCACACTATTGTTACAGAAGGGCATTACATGCCGTTTTGTACAGAAGAGTTTTTAAAAAGAAAGTAGAGCAGAGCTGTTTGACTGTGGTGTGGCAAATGACATGTCAAAGGTCACGCATATGTTTGTGTGCATCGTGTTGACACCATAGTTTTGTTTTGCTAGTTCAGTTTGCTTTGCTTCATTTAAAAATTTAATTTTGTCTGGCTTCGCCAGAGACTGGTGTCGCTTTCCTCCAAGAAGACTGCCGTACACATCAATTTGCTTGAGTGTTTTTTCTCGAGATCGATGTTTGCGTTTATCCCTCTCTTTGTTGTTTTTGTTCGTCATCTGACATTCTGGCACCACATGATTCAAATAATGAAATATAGATTCTCACGCAAAAAGTCTGTTGACTATTTTGTGTGTTGTATATGCCGCTATGGAGTAGATCAAGCATTATTTCATCAGTTGAAGGTATTTGGTTAGATGTCCCGCTAACGCAATCGCTTTTCGTATCGCAGAACTTCTTTGCTACTGCGAGAAAGATAATTTATGCAGCCTGCTCGATTCAGGCAGGGAGATTTTTATTGGTCGAGATTAACAATACTAAGGTCCACGAGTCCAGCCGTGAGTTCGGGGGAGGAGCGCGGGCTCCTTTCCCGGACAGCGGCTGGTAATCGAGCCTAATCCGCAATCTGTTCTTATTTTTTTTTTATTCCTGAGGATAGTGAAATGTTCATCATAAATGTGGCTGAATTGTTTTCATTCTTCCAAACGACCAGTGCATCATGAAAATGACTAGTATTGTTTAAAGTTACAAAGTGACTTGCTTCTTGGGAATGTATATTCTATGTATACAAGGAAAAAACAACAATTTGAGAGAGAAGGTGATACATACACGATCAGACAGTCAGAAAGGAATTTGATTTACCTGTGATTTCTTCTACACGGTGTAGATCTTCGAGTGCTTCTTGGAAATTCCCTTCAAAAAGTGAGTATTATGGTCAGTAAAAATCATAACCATTTAAAGCACAGAGAAGGCCTATTTCGGCCGAGCTGAAAAAAATTAAACGATATAGAGGATATGGAACAGCCACCTCTCCACAGTGCGATCGGCCATTAAAAACACGTCCCAACTGCCAATTAAAAATAATTGACAACGGCCAGTTAATCAACAACTGATGAATAGTGTATACAGAGCGCCTGGCCATTTTTGATTGTAAGAGCTCACAAACTTGATTCGTACCGCGTGTCGTAGGTCTCTGTTTTTGTTGGCATCCTTTTCATGAGTTTCAACAATAGTTATGTATTTATATGTCAAAAGAAGCATTTCTCACAATGTGGCATCTCCGCAACAACATAACGGCACACGTCTATCAATGGCCACTCTGGTTTGTGCCCAAGGTGGCCGTTGTGGAGGAGTGTAATAAACACTCCAGTACTATTGAAATTCGTCTTTAATCTAACGATTCACTTGAAGCAAATAAGAAATACAGGAAATTAATAATACGAACTTTAAACTGACTTAAAGAAAAAAACTGAAATACAACAATACGGAAAACAGCAAAATAAAGGAAAAAATCGAGATTACTTACAAGATCTGTACGGCACTCCGGAACTGACAACGACTGAATACAACGAAAAAACTACAAGGCTATAAAAACGGAATTTTGAACGAAAAGAATAGACTTAACGAAGTTACGTAATAAACAGTAGACGATTACGTAACACGATGAGAAAAAACTAATCTACATATAAAAACTGCACAAAAATGTAGGCAAAAATTAAACTACAACAATAAACCAAACAAACAGAAAAAAGGTGATCAAAAAACGAAAAAATTTAACTCTCGTGGCTACATAGCCCCCCTAATGAACTACTGTGGACTACAGTTCATTACTATAACGTGACTATACTTAGACACGAGAGTAAGTTCTCTTAACTATTCTTTATACTGTTGATCTTCTTATGCGTTCAGTCTCTTCATTCAGGCTTTCATCTCTCCTTCTAAGAAGCACAGTTTGGTGATTGGTCTTGTCAGAATTGTGGTGGCTGTTTTCACCTTGGCTGCTCGGACATTTTCATCCTTTCCAACGAAAACTTCAGTAACTCTGGCTAACGGCCATTTTCCTCGATGGATGTTGTCGTCTGCAATGAGAACTAGATCTCCGGTCGCTAGGCAACGGCGAGGTTTGGTCCACTTCGTTCTCTCTTGAAGGGTTGGCAAGTACTCCTTTAGCCAGCGCTTCCAGAATATATTGGCCATGTACTGAACCTGACGCCAACGTCGTTTGCTGTACATTTCTTCTTTGTTGAAGACTCCAGGTGGCAAATTTGGGTTGGCTCTTAACAACAACAGGTGGTTTGGTGTCAGGGGGTCCAGGTCCTTTGGGTCGCTGCTGACTGGAGTCAGCGGTCTGCCATTTAGGATCCCTTCAACTTCACTCATCAATGTTCGGAGCATTTCGTCAGAGACAAGTTGTTGTCCTAGTAAAGCTCTCAGGATCTTGCGAATAGATCTGATCGTACGCTCCCAGGCACCTCCCATGTGCGAGGCTGCAGGTGGATTGAACTTCCATGTGATATTCTTCTGATGAAGAAAGTTATGAATTGATTCTTGATTCCACTCACTCAACAACTCGCGTAGCTCTCTTTCTCCAGCTTGGAAGTTTGTCCCGTTGTCACTGTAAACAGTAGTTGGACATCCTCGTAAATTGATGAATCTTCGCAACGCATTTATGAAAGAATCAGTATCAAGCGAGTTGACGACTTCTATATGAACGGCCCTGACAACCAGGCAGGTAAACAGGCAACCATAGCGCTTCACGTTCGAACGACCTTGACGTACATAAAATGGTCCAAAATAGTCCACGCCTACGTTTGTGAATGGCGGATCTCCTGACATCAATCTTTCCTTTGGAAGGTCGGCCATCAACTGCTCTCCACGTACTGCACCCAGTTTCTTACATTGAAAACAACTACTAATCACTCTTCGCACAGCTGAACGTCCCTTGATTATCCAATAGAATTGATGTAAACTTGACAGTACGTACTCCTGCCCAAGGTGGCCAGTTTCCTGATGATGCTGGGAAATGATCAAATCGGTAGCCTGGTGACGATACGGAAGAATAATGGGGTGTTTAGCTTCATACTTGATTAAGGCATTTTCCAGTCGCCCTCCAACTCTCAGGATTCCGACGTCATCCAAAAAGGGATGAAGTTTGCGCATGTAAGCTGGTATCTTGAAGCTCTTCAACTCGGAAGCTACTTGGCGAGGAGGCTTGGATGAACTTATTCTTTGCATGGCTTTAATGACGTCTGGAAAGAAAAGCCTTTGTACGTGCTTGATAACTTCCCTTTCTGCGCATTTAACTTCTTCCACGGACAGGAGAGGTCCCCTTTCTAAACAGCACTGAGGTCTCAAGTTAACGGAACCACCACGGTATTTTTCAATGAACCACGTTTTGAATCTCAATAGCCAGGCCACAGCTCTTCGTAATCTGTCCCAAGATGAGTAGCGCTCTATCAACCTGGAGAGAACATCTTTGCTGGCATGACTAGTCGACGACTGGTTGTAAAGCTGAACTTCGCGTTTGATCTCAAGATCGTCATCTGATAGTTCTGGTTGGCGAATTGTAGGATCACAAGGCCAGAACTCTTCCTTCTTCTTCAAAAACTCGGGACCGCTTAACCACTTGTTGCTTGCACTCATTTCATCCACCGTAAGCCCTCTGGTAACTTCATCCGCTGGGTTGAGCTCGGAGCTGACATGTCTCCACTGATGGGGTGCTGAATTCTCATGTATAACCGACAACCGGTTTGCAACAAATGTATGGAAACGCTTGGATTGATTTCTGATGTACTGCAACACACAGGTGGAGTCTGACCAAAATGTCGATTGGTTGATCGGAATGTCGAGCTCTTCTCTTACGGTCCGATCTAACTGAACGGCCAAGACGGCAGCTGATAGTTCCAATCTTGGCACAGTCATTGGTCTCAGAGGAGCAAGGCGAGACTTCCCGATTAGAAACGCGCAATGAATCCTTTCTTCAACATCCACTAATCTGAGATACGTGACTGCTCCATATGCAATTTGTGACGCGTCTGCAAAATTGTGCAACTCGGCAATTTTCAAGTCACCAAAGCAGGCCGGTCTAACGCATCTGTCTACCGTTATCAGAGGGAGATTGGCCAACTGACTCTTCCACTTTTCCCACCTTTCACCATCACAATCGCTGATTGAATCGTCCCATCCACGTTTCTCTCTGCAGAGATCTTGCAGCAATTTCTTGGCTGGGAGGACTACTGGCGCAACGAACCCAAGTGGATCATAAACAGAACTGGTCAAGGATAATATACCGCGGCGGGTGCTTGGTCTGTCTTTAAGAGCAACTTTGAATATGAACTTGTCACTCTCCATATCCCAATGGAGCCCCAAAGTACGTTGCACTGGCAACTTATCCTTGTCCAGGTCAAGATCTAGCACTGATGGAGCTTTCTCGTCTTGCGGAATTGTATCCAGAACTTCGGATCTATTGCATGACCACTTGGTGAGTCGAAAACCGCCTCTGGAGAGGATTTCTCGGAGCTGGTTAACAACTTCGACAGCATTTTCAACTGATCTAACTGATTTCAGACAGTCATCAACATAAAAGTTCCTTTTGACAGTGTTGACTACATCCTCTTGGAATTCACTTATGTTGTCTTCTGCTGTCCTTCTTAGCGCAAGGCTGGAACAACTTGGAGACGATGTCGCGCCAAACAAATGGACCTCCATTCGATGGTCAATTGGTTGTTGGGTCAAGTCTCCGTTCGGCCACCACAGGAATCTGAATGCATCACGGTCGTCTGGCGCTACACGGATCTGATGGAACATACACTCGATATCAGCAGATAATGCAACTTGCTCTTCACGAAATCTCATTAGCACACCAACGATAGAATTGGTCAAATCTGGTCCAGTAAGGAGCTGCTCATTCAGAGACGTTCCCTTATGCTTTGCGGCACAATCAAACACTACTCGTGTCTTTCCAGGTTTGTTCAGCACCGGGTGATGGGGAAGGTACCAAAGCGGCTTATCTTGTGTGCTGATTTCGTCAAGTGGAACTCTTCTTGCATGACCCATGGAAAGATATTGTTCCATAGTGGCCTTATAATTCTCAAGGAGCTCGCCATCTTGCAGGAGCCTGTTCTTGAGTGCTTGCAGTCTGCGTTCAGCCATGAAACGGTTGTAAGGCAGGAATGGCGGGTACTGTCTCCATGGGAGCGCAATTTGATAATGGCCATCTTCAAGTTTCACAGATTGTTCCATGATAGCAAGGGCCCTTTTGTCCTCCACTGACATGCTAAGCTTGGATTCAGGAATAACTCCAGCATTCTCTACGTCCCAGAACCTTTCAAGCTGGCGCACGAGGCAATCATTATCTTCTCTTAAGGTCTCTGATGAACGAACAAAGTTAACGTTCAGATGACAATCTTCGCTATCGTTCCTTTCCATTGGGCCCATGAGTGTCCAGCCAAGAGGTGTACGTATGGCGTATGGTTCTCCTCTGTTACCGCGTCTTTCTTCTAACACCCAGAATGCATCAGGAACGTTGGTGCCTATGATCAATCGGACTTCTTTCTCACTAATACTTGGTAGCTTGATGCCCTGCAGGTGAGGCCACTGCCTTGCATCTTGCTCTGATGGGATACTGCGGCTCGAAGCATTCAATTTATCAACTGTCCACAGTCTTGTAACGTATACTTGATCCGTTCCATCCAGTGGTTCTACAGTTAGGCTTAAATCATAACCAACTCTTGGGCTGTCTTGTTTCTCTTGGGTGGTCAAGTAAAATGTTTTCTGGCTTCCCTGCACACCGAGCTCCATGGCCAAGCTCTCGTCACACAAAGAGATGTCTGAGCCACTGTCTAGAAGAGCGTAGGTCTCTAGGAACTTGCTTGCGTCATTATGACTTCGCACCTTTACAGGAACTATTCTCAGGCACATCTTTCCTCCTCCAGTTGAAGTACTGTTAGCCTGTCCACTTTGTAATGGAGTATTACCTTCTACTTGAACTTCTTGATGAGCCACTCCGTCCAGTCCTACGACCGTTTTCTGTGAAGACGGTGGGTGAAGCAAAGTATGATGTTTTCTCCTACATCCTTGGATTTCACATGCACTTTTCGCTAGGCATCCTACACTGATGTGGCCATACTTGAAGCAATTAAAACATAGCTGAGCCTTTCTCATTACTTGGAGACGTTCGTCAAAGTTCTTGTCTTTGAAATTATTGCATTTCGCCAAGGAATGATTTCCGTTGCACGATGGGCACTTCACAGTTGGAGCAAACTTATTAGAAGGCAAAGAAGATTCGACTCCAGACTTAGTCTCTCGTGTATTGAATGTGCTTAAACGTTCTGCAGATGATGCACCTCTCTTTTGGTTTCTCGACGGATTCTCTGATCTGTCACGCCCTGCGTCTACCACGCAGCCAAACACTGGGTTGTTTGCAGCTCTCGCCTTAACTTTAACAAACTCTGCGATGTGGCTGATATTCGTTCTTTGACCAGCTTGCTGAATTTGATCCGCGAGTTCCACAAACTTAGTACGGAGATGGAACGGCAATCTCTGGACAATTCGTCTCAAATTGTCTGCGCTGTTTATTTCCTCCAGATACCCAATCGATTGCAAAGTGTGTTCACAGTCTTTCAATCTGTCAGCAAAGGCAAGCAATCCCGTGCGATCCCATGGCTTAAGCGGGGGTCCCTGTGTTAAATTGCTTACGTATTTCGAGGCAATTGTAAAGGGGTGTCCAAACCGTTCCTCCAGCAGCTCTCTCGCCTTTCGGTATCCCAGAGACGAATCCATGACTAAACAACACTTAATGGTTTCCTTTGCCACTCCAGATGTATACTGAAGGAGATACATGAGTTTCTCACTTTCACTGGCTGCATTGTTCACTATGCTGTTTTCAAACGATTTGATAAAGTTCCAATAGTCGAGAGGATCGCCATCGAACACAGGCAATTCTTTTTTCGGCAACGCAAATCCCTGCTTTATGGTTAATGCCATCTTATCCATAATTCCTCCTGACAAGGTAGGATCAGTTGATTCTGGTTTTGCAAGGAGTACAGTGGGACCTGCTGGCCAACTCTTAAACTCTTGTGCATTAGGATTCAGCGGCAACTGAACGTTTTGAGAACCAATTTTCCGTTTGACTCGGGGATCAGAATGTTCCAGCTTGGGCACATTTGCTGCTCCAGCATAACCCCGTTCTGCAAATGGACTTAGATCTTGAAAAACGTCCCGTAAATTAGTTAAAGCGGCTGGCTCCTCATCCTGAAGCAACTTTAATTGAAGATCAGTTCTATGAATTTCATACTGCGCATCCACAATCTCTAACTCTAATTTCGTTTCTTCCTCCTGACGTAACAATGCTTGCTTTTTCTTCAACTGGCACAATTTTAACTCCGCTAACGCCTGCTTGGCCTTAAGCTGTCTGACAGATAAATGTGAAGATCGCAGAGAACTTGCGGTACTTACAGAATCTTCATTTTCTTGGGGTGCTTCGGCGGTGTGAGGTGCGGTGATTTCTCTGGCGTTTTCAATCCATTGTTGGATTCTCGCGACAGTCTCCATTTTCCGATGAAAATGTTCCTTAAAGTAACGAGCTTCACATTCCCACTCCTCCAGGTCTCCAGACAAAGTCGCGACGTAGTCATAGTGGGCCTTTTCAAAGCGAGAGAAAGCTTCCTCGATTTCCAGTAACTTCTTAGAGACTTCATTAACATTCCTAGAGTCATTCAGTAAAACTTCGGCGGTACGGCACAACGTCGTAACTCTTGACAAATACCCTGAACGCGAATTCTTCAAGCGCACGCTATCGAGGGCATCTTCTGAATGAACTCGGCGTCTTCTTAGACTTTCGGTTCCAGACAACATGACATTCGTCAGATCTTTGAATGCATGTAATAAACACTCCAGTACTATTGAAATTCGTCTTTAATCTAACGATTCACTTGAAGCAAATAAGAAATACAGGAAATTAATAATACGAACTTTAAACTGACTTAAAGAAAAAAAACTGAAATACAACAATACGGAAAACAGCAAAATAAAGGAAAAAATCGAGATTACTTACAAGATCTGTACGGCACTCCGGAACTGACAACGACTGAATACAACGAAAAAACTACAAGGCTATAAAAACGGAATTTTGAACGAAAAGAATAGACTTAACGAAGTTACGTAATAAACAGTAGACGATTACGTAACACGATGAGAAAAAACTAATCTACATATAAAAACTGCACAAAAATGTAGGCAAAAATTAAACTACAACAATAAACCAAACAAACAGAAAAAAGGTGATCAAAAAACGAAAAAAT
>JAHPZR010015932.1:0-15000 GCA_019787425.1 Platygyra sinensis | reverse complement strand
ACATCCATCGACGATTAGTCACCACAAGTTTATCTCGGTTCTCTTTGAAATGGCAAGGAAAGTCACTGTAAGTAAATTGAGTTGAGTGTTTTGAAGTTGTGAAAGTTTGCTTGGTTGTTTGTAGCTTGGCGCTGTAATGGCGCTTAATCCTGTGTTTCCCTCGCCGTAGAATTTGAGTCAAATTCAGTCAAGTTTACGTTTTTGATCGTTGCTGTATTCAGGAGAATTTCTGTAGATTACACTTAATGAATTTCCTCGCTTTCTGATATTCAATTTATGGTAGAAAAGTCTGATTTCAGTCAAGTGATTTTTAAAAGTGACGACTGACAGACATTGTTTTTGTAGTAAAACTTCAAACTTCGCACGAAATTTCACACCGGAAAAACAATTTTGGAAAACTTAACTGGTTAAATAAATGCAACTAACATAAAGTAGTTCGGAAACTATATGTTCTTTAATACATCTTTCTTGGCCTACTACCTGAATTATTCGCTCGTTGCCAAGATTTTTTACAGATCGTTAGTAGACGGCGCGCAAGCCGATTCAATGACAATTAGAGTTGCGTAAAAAAAAACCATCAGTACTCTGTAAAACCAATTCACTGCAGGAAAAAAATAAACATGTTATTTACCGGGCTAGGTCGGTCCGTATGGGAAAAACTGTGCCCTTGGTCTTGAGTACGGCCCTCGGCCTTCGGCCTCAGGCCGTACTCAAGACCTCGGGCACAGTTTTTTCCCATACGGACCTCCCGCCCGGTAAATAACATATATTTATTTTTTTCCAAGAGGGCACAGTAACGAATCCTGCAATCTGATTGGTTCTTAGCGCGGTCCGGATTTTCCTATCTCTGACCACGGTCACGGTAACGGCGGGAAAATGCGCGGGTGAAATTGTCATGTTCAGCTAGGTTTCGTGAATGAACTAGCGGTAATCGTCGATCTTTTCCCTTTTTACACTTCCATGGACGATTAATAATCAACGGAAGTTTACCTCTGCTCACTTTTAAATAGCAAGGAAGGTCACTGTAAGTAGATTCAATTGAGTATTTTGTAGCTCTGAGAGTTTGTGTGGTTGGTTGTAGCTCGGCGTTGTAATGGCGCGTAATTCTGTGTTTTTCTTAAGCTAAAAGAAGTCAAATGCATTCGAGTTTAGCCTCTCTGATAGTTGCTGTATTTAAGGGAAATTCTGTAGAATATACTTAACGAATTTCCTCGCTTTCTGCTACTCAATTTACGGTAAAAAGGTCTGATTTCGAGTGATTCGCAACGACTGATAGAAATTGTGCTTGTAGTGCAACTTCAGTCAAATTTTGCGCGAAATTTCACTATCGGGAAAACACTTTTGGAGAACTTAACTGGTGAATTAGATGCAACTAACATAAAGCAATTCAAAATTAATCTGTTGATACATATTTCTTTGGGTAGTGTCTGAGTTTACTCGCTCGTTCGTTCGTTAGATTTTTTACGATGGTTTGTAGACGGCACGTAAACCAATAGACCTTTTTCGCTTGTACATTTTGTTTTCCCAATACAGATTATGTGATGATACTCAGGAGATTTGATTCTTTGTCTTGTTCATTAAAAAGAGTACATGCAGACATATTCATGCTTGCATGTACCCTTTTTAATGAACAAAACAAAAGATCAAATCTCCTGAGTATCATCACATGATCTGTATTGGGAAAACAAAATGTACAAGCGAAAAAGGTCTATTCAATAACAAAGTTGTGTAAACCCAGTTGTAAGCCAAATTATCGCAGGAAAAAAATAAATAAGTTATTTTCCGGCTTAGGGTCGGTCCGTATAGTGAAAAACTGTGACCTCGGGCTTGAAAATGCTGCCCTCGGCCTGCGGCCTCGGGCAGCATTTTCAAGACCTCGGTCACAGTTTTTCACTATACGGACCTCCCAGCCGGCAAATAACATATATATCCCTCTCAGGAAGTGAATTGCAAGTTATCTAATTGGCAATTATTTTCAACAAAAAAAGGTATTTAGGACGTTGGCGAAACGACTTATAAGCGTTGGCGAACTGACCTTAGACGTTGGCGAAACGACTTCAGACGTTGGCGAACTGTTCGTTGGCGAACTGACACGTTGGCGAAACGACTGGTATTCCTCCCTAAGCGGTCTGCAGATAATATTACGCGGTCATATTTTCGACATTTATTACACAGAATTTTTGTCGAACTGCTGTCTTCCAAACCTTCGAAAACTCTGTGAGTCTAACAATTTTGTTCAGATATCGTGTAATGTTTAAGGGTTAGTCTTCGACTTTTATCTGAATCGAAGAGAAATAAGTGTTGGTTGGCGGCGTATGGTTGCGACTTGTTTACATATCAGTAATTCCAGTAAGCTTATATATTGGCCGTAATGCTTTGTAATTTATCGCACGACTTTGCCGGATATGTTATAAATACTGTGGGATTGGAAGATATAGGTTGTCGTTAGTATCTCTACAAATTGCTGGCTGGCTTTCAGCAGAAAATTTTCAAAACAGCGTTTGAAAGTATGCGGAACAAATTTCACTAAGAGTTGTTCAATGGTTCTCACAGAGTTAGTTCGCTTGTTCGATAATTCGACAAAATCAACCATCGTTAACGTTTTTATTGTACTATTGACCGATCATCGCTATTAAATTGCATAGTATATCTTTCTTTAAATCTGCGATATTGCTGCAAGGCGTTTCTGCGCACTTTTCGAATATGTTTTGGCATCATCCTCAAGGAAATGAGAGGACGGGAGATATTCGATCTTCCTGGGTAGACGTCACTCCAGCTGCTGGACCCATTCTCCTCAGACTCGGTCGTGCAACAAAATGGCGTTGTTTTGGAGCTATTTTCCAGATTTCTTCGGGACACAGAAAATCGAGGATTCAGTATCCGAATCAAAAACTTTTTTCACAGAAGTATTTCAAATAACAAGTAGATTCGTTTTAGCGCGAAAAAAAAAATTGGGGTTAGGTGCACTTTAACCTTCCCGTGGAAACTACTAGTCGTATAAGTAAACAGCGCTACACGTCTGTTCGAATTCTCCTCAATTGTCTTGACTGTTTATCTTTCAAAGCATTTAATCACGGCTTGAATCATTCGAAAATTCATAGAGCTCGTCCATTTTGTGACAAATGATAATGTCAATTATGTATTGTTATTTCTTTTGAGGCAATTGAGTACGGTTATTAAACCTGTATGAGCGGGCACTTTCGGGAAATAAGAGACTTCTATAATTACAGGTAGCTTCTATTTAAAAAGAAAACGTTCGTGCGAGAATTTATTCAACGTAGAGCATTTCTGCGATAAGATATTGAGTAGTTAGGTCAGAATTCAAAGAATAAATAACTTGACACGGTGCAACCGACCATGAAATGGCTTTAAACGGCAGAGGTTCAAAACCCCCGGGGTGGGGGGACTCCTATATGCAAAGGTTGATAAATTTCCGTCGTCTCGGGTACAAATCAAAGATTCTGGTCTCACTTAGGGTGTTGAGGACGAAACATTAGCATTTTTAGCTGTCAAAGTATCGTTTAGGGTGCACTAGAAGAAATAATAATTAAAAGAAATGCTCTTATTAAATTTCTGTTTTCAGGCTTGATTTCTGCTGATCTCTCGATTACGCGAGTCGGGTCTACAAGTGCCCACGGGATCCTCTCTTGAAGAACAGCTAGTTATCGAACCTATTCCGTTTTAAATGGTATCTTTTGGGGGATAATGAAGCTCAGCCAACGTCCAAATAAGTCTCCCGTAGGAGTTAAATTCAAATTTTCCGACGAGCATTCATTGCCTTCAAGTTTCATTTGGGAGCTCCCCAAGGGTTTCCAAATGTATAACGGGAAGTGATGGAGTGAAGTAGTGAAATCGCGCTCCACACCTACAACTTGGAAAATATTATTTTTCAAGTTAAAGAGAAAAAAAAAAGCGTAGCACTGGGCCGACGTATTAGTAGCAGCCACCGAACTCGTTGTTGGGTTGTTTCAGTATTGTTCAGTTCTTGTTTCCAAGTGGGAGATGTGTACAAAATTGTGAAGACAAACCTCACTGCAGTCTTTCTGTACTCACGACGGAGCTCAAAATTCTCCCGTACTGAGTTACAAGCTTGGTTAAGTGAAAGCTCGGCTTAAGGTGGCCGGTTTGTAATCGCTGTCATTTTGCTTCCGGATATAGATAAAAACTTTGGTCAGAACTGAGAAGGTCGAACTCACTGACAAGCATGGTTTCAATTTCTCTAGGCCTCTTTTATTGACTGAGAAAAATTTGCACGGGTGTTTAATTTATTCTTAGTCTTGTATTAAGTACTTACGTCTGTGCTTGGAAAAAACTTCTCAATTTCGTATTCAGCTGATGTTTTCATCGCCTCGCCTGAATTTCAATTTACCAAAGTTAGCTTGCTCTTTTGTTTTCGATTTTTCTCTTTGTCTTTGAACTGAACTCCATTTAGTTGCTTCAGTAGAAACAAGCAAAATGCCGATTCCTGCAGTTTTTGTCGACAATTTTTTCGCGTCCAAAAGAAAAGGTAAAACGATCAAGAAGCCCGTCTAGATGGAAAAATCTAGGACACAATCCATTCAACCAAAATTTCCAGAAATCTCGGTCTAAAACTAAATGGATCAGTTCGGTCCAACCAGAAGAATTTCGAAAAAGCCAGTCTACCTTTCAGGTGGACCTCCAATTTCTCGGTTGGGCCGGTCCAATCGAAAATTGAGCATTCCATTTGACCGACCCATTCTCAATCCCAGTACCTCGTGGTATACTTTCTCTATTCAACATGGTGGAAAACACTTATCAGTGCGGCTTTTGTGAATTGTTAACAGCGGATATCAGTGTTACTCGTACATCCATGGGCACTTACAACAGGTTGACAGCTGCTGATGTCATGTCTTTAACACTTGTTTACCCTTCTAGTTGTATATCTTCAATTTGACATGTTATTTGAAACAACCTAAATAGAAGAGTTTTCTTCATATTTTTAGTCAGTTTTAATGTTTAGTTATGTACATACTCTACTGTAATTTCTCTAGCAATTGCTTGCCATTTCGTTCTGTTTCCTCTCACGTGCTTTGGTATACGTTCACCATTTCACGGGTTATTTGACCTTATTTTAATTTACATATTATATCTTGTAAGGATTTCTTTCAGTCTTATTCTATAGAGTTTAGTAACCTTTACGAGATGCTTCTTTTCCCTGCTTTAAGTATTTCTCAGTAACTGCATAGGGGAATCCTTGTTTACAATATTTGCCTCATTAGCATAAGCAATTCAGGTTCTGATGGAGCTACAAATAAATCACTTCTGAATATTGAAAGGTCATACTAGGATTAACTCCGCCATTGAATATGAGCCTGATGCATTGAATAGCTCTTGTGCAATTTTTGTGCAATTCAGTTTTAAAAACTCAAAATTTTACAAAGAATGTATGAGCTCATTAACGCTTTTGCCACCCAGAAATTTTGCAGTTTTTGAAAGACAATTTCTCCTTCAATATTACAAGCAAAGAGCTAAAGATTTCAGCATGTATTAGGTTTTACTAGCTCTGTAGCTGTCTGGAGTTAATTCATATCTAACATGTTTATTTCTGTAAGCAAAGCCGTATGCAAATGAGCAAAAATGTAAACAATGTCGTATTCCCCCTATTGGGAAGCGCTTGACTGACGTGTCAACGGCTTTGCTGTTGACTTCTAATTTTAACAGATTTGATGCTTGCTATTTTACAATATTTTTCTGTAGAAAATCGGAGCACGTTCTGCGGTTTTTACGTAACACTTCTTCCAGTTAACTTTTTCGCCTAGCAATTACGTATAAATCCTTGAGCCTGTACATTGAGAGGAGGTTTTGACTGGACTATCCACTGCTTCTATACTAATGACTACTATTTATGTGATGTGCTTGGAGTTTAGTCACATTCATGTATAATGCTGTTGAGATATGGGTTAAAACAAGTTTAAAGTGTGTTAGCATTTTTTTCGCCAAAAATATGTTCCAAGTCCTGAGGTGTTCGGTATTTCAGTAAACTACTGATTTAATCTCTAAGTCACCGTCATACTCCACTTCAGTAGACTGCGAGCAATCTCTCTGAGGAGAGCAGCACAAGTGTTGCTTGTCTTCCGAAACCTGTGCTATGCGGCTGGCGGATTGAATTTTACGAGTGACGTATTTTCCAGTAAAACCCACGTGCTTGTACGGTAATAAATTACAGTAGATTTTTGCACAATTAAATGAGTTCTGAAATTTCAAATCTGCAAAAAAAAATTGAAGTACTTTTATATTGGTTTATTTTCTTACCTTTCAATGAATCATGGTCAAGACTAGTTCCATGTAATGCGCTCGGATTCATCTCTAATGACGCGACAAAAATCTGAATTAGTCTTTGCTGTTCAAGATGCCTCTCGACCTTATAATTACTATCAATTTATCCGCAATTAGGCTCGATTTCCGCCGCTCTCTCGTGTCTGGTCTACCCTCCCCGAGAAGAGACGGCTGGACGCGTGAGCTGCAAACCATGTCTGTGACGTAAATTCATAATTAAAATTTTTACGGCGCTTCTGGTTACCAGAAATGTCATCTGATGACAATCACTGGCGGGCCCACATTACGCCTACGGCTCGTTACATTTGTACATGTGCCGTTTTCGCCACCTCGTCTTTTAATTTTGGCCTTCCAACCTATTTTGTTTCACACTATTGTTACAGAAGGGCATTACATGCCGTTTTGTACAGAAGAGTTTTTAAAAAGAAAGTAGAGCAGAGCTGTTTGACTGTGGTGTGGCAAATGACATGTCAAAGGTCACGCATATGTTTGTGTGCATCGTGTTGACACCATAGTTTTGTTTTGCTAGTTCAGTTTGCTTTGCTTCATTTAAAAATTTAATTTTGTCTGGCTTCGCCAGAGACTGGTGTCGCTTTCCTCCAAGAAGACTGCCGTACACATCAATTTGCTTGAGTGTTTTTTCTCGAGATCGATGTTTGCGTTTATCCCTCTCTTTGTTGTTTTTGTTCGTCATCTGACATTCTGGCACCACATGATTCAAATAATGAAATATAGATTCTCACGCAAAAAGTCTGTTGACTATTTTGTGTGTTGTATATGCCGCTATGGAGTAGATCAAGCATTATTTCATCAGTTGAAGGTATTTGGTTAGATGTCCCGCTAACGCAATCGCTTTTCGTATCGCAGAACTTCTTTGCTACTGCGAGAAAGATAATTTATGCAGCCTGCTCGATTCAGGCAGGGAGATTTTTTATTGGTCGAGATTAACAATACTAAGGTCCACGAGTCCAGCCGTGAGTTCGGGGGAGGAGCGCGGGCTCCTTTCCCGGACAGCGGCTGGTAATCGAGCCTAATCCGCAATCTGTTCTTATTTTTTTTTTATTCCTGAGGATAGTGAAATGTTCATCATAAATGTGGCTGAATTGTTTTCATTCTTCCAAACGACCAGTGCATCATGAAAATGACTAGTATTGTTTAAAGTTACAAAGTGACTTGCTTCTTGGGAATGTATATTCTATGTATACAAAGGAAAAACAACAATTTGAGAGAGAAGGTGATACATACACGATCAGACAGTCAGAAAGGAATTTGATTTACCTGTGATTTCTTCTACACGGTGTAGATCTTCGAGTGCTTCTTGGAAATTCCCTTCAAAAAGTGAGTATTATGGTCAGTAAAAATCATAACCATTTAAAGCACAGAGAAGGCCTATTTCGGCCGAGCTGAAAAAAATTAAACGATATAGAGGATATGGAACAGCCACCTCTCCACAGTGCGATCGGCCATTAAAAACACGTCCCAACTGCCAATTAAAAATAATTGACAACGGCCAGTTAATCAACAACTGATGAATAGTGTATACAGAGCGCCTGGCCATTTTTGATTGTAAGAGCTCACAAACTTGATTCGTACCGCGTGTCGTAGGTCTCTGTTTTTGTTGGCATCCTTTTTCATGAGTTTCAACAATAGTTATGTATTTATATGTCAAAAGAAGCATTTCTCACAATGTTGCATCTCCGCAACAACATAACGGCCACGTCTATCAATGGCCACTCTGGTTTGTGCCCAAGGTGGCCGTTGTGGAGAGTGTAATAAACACTCCAGTACTATTGAAATTCGTCTTTAATCTAACGATTCACTTGAAGCAAATAAGAAATACAGGAAATTAATAATACGAACTTTAAACTGACTTAAAGAAAAAAAACTGAAATACAACAATACGGAAAACAGCAAAATAAAGGAAAAAATCGAGATTACTTACAAGATCTGTACGGCACTCCGGAACTGACAACGACTGAATACAACGAAAAAACTACAAGGCTATAAAAACGGAATTTTGAACGAAAAGAATAGACTTAACGAAGTTACGTAATAAACAGTAGACGATTACGTAACACGATGAGAAAAAACTAATCTACATATAAAAACTGCACAAAAATGTAGGCAAAAATTAAACTACAACAATAAACCAAACAAACAGAAAAAAGGTGATCAAAAAACGAAAAAATTTAACTCTCGTGGCTACATAGCCCCCCTAATGAACTACTGTGGACTACAGTTCATTACTATAACGTGACTATACTTAGACACGAGAGTAAGTTCTCTTAACTATTCTTTATACTGTTGATCTTCTTATGCGTTCAGTCTCTTCATTCAGGCTTTCATCTCTCCTTCTAAGAAGCACAGTTTGGTGATTGGTCTTGTCAGAATTGTGGTGGCTGTTTTCACTTTGGCTGCTCGGACATTTTCATCCTTTCCAACGAAAACTTCAGTAACTCTGGCTAACGGCCATTTTCCTCGATGGATGTTGTCGTCTGCAATGAGAACTAGATCTCCGGTCGCTAGGCAACGGCGAGGTTTGGTCCACTTCGTTCTCTCTTGAAGGGTTGGCAAGTACTCCTTTAGCCAGCGCTTCCAGAATATATTGGCCATGTACTGAACCTGACGCCAACGTCGTTTGCTGTACATTTCTTCTTTGTTGAAGACTCCAGGTGGCAAATTTGGGTTGGCTCTTAACAACAACAGGTGGTTTGGTGTCAGGGGGTCCAGGTCCTTTGGGTCGCTGCTGACTGGAGTCAGCGGTCTGCCATTTAGGATCCCTTCAACTTCACTCATCAATGTTCGGAGCATTTCGTCAGAGACAAGTTGTTGTCCTAGTAAAGCTCTCAGGATCTTGCGAATAGATCTGATCGTACGCTCCCAGGCACCTCCCATGTGCGAGGCTGCAGGTGGATTGAACTTCCATGTGATATTCTTCTGATGAAGAAAGTTATGAATTGATTCTTGATTCCACTCACTCAACAACTCGCGTAGCTCTCTTTCTCCAGCTTGGAAGTTTGTCCCGTTGTCACTGTAAACAGTAGTTGGACATCCTCGTAAATTGATGAATCTTCGCAACGCATTTATGAAAGAATCAGTATCAAGCGAGTTGACGACTTCTATATGAACGGCCCTGACAACCAGGCAGGTAAACAGGCAACCATAGCGCTTCACGTTCGAACGACCTTGACGTACATAAAATGGTCCAAAATAGTCCACGCCTACGTTTGTGAATGGCGGATCTCCTGACATCAATCTTTCCTTTGGAAGGTCGGCCATCAACTGCTCTCCACGTACTGCACCCAGTTTCTTACATTGAAAACAACTACTAATCACTCTTCGCACAGCTGAACGTCCCTTGATTATCCAATAGAATTGATGTAAACTTGACAGTACGTACTCCTGCCCAAGGTGGCCAGTTTCCTGATGATGCTGGGAAATGATCAAATCGGTAGCCTGGTGACGATACGGAAGAATAATGGGGTGTTTAGCTTCATACTTGATTAAGGCATTTTCCAGTCGCCCTCCAACTCTCAGGATTCCGACGTCATCCAAAAAGGGATGAAGTTTGCGCATGTAAGCTGGTATCTTGAAGCTCTTCAACTCGGAAGCTACTTGGCGAGGAGGCTTGGATGAACTTATTCTTTGCATGGCTTTAATGACGTCTGGAAAGAAAAGCCTTTGTACGTGCTTGATAACTTCCCTTTCTGCGCATTTAACTTCTTCCACGGACAGGAGAGGTCCCCTTTCTAAACAGCACTGAGGTCTCAAGTTAACGGAACCACCACGGTATTTTTCAATGAACCACGTTTTGAATCTCAATAGCCAGGCCACAGCTCTTCGTAATCTGTCCCAAGATGAGTAGCGCTCTATCAACCTGGAGAGAACATCTTTGCTGGCATGACTAGTCGACGACTGGTTGTAAAGCTGAACTTCGCGTTTGATCTCAAGATCGTCATCTGATAGTTCTGGTTGGCGAATTGTAGGATCACAAGGCCAGAACTCTTCCTTCTTCTTCAAAAACTCGGGACCGCTTAACCACTTGTTGCTTGCACTCATTTCATCCACCGTAAGCCCTCTGGTAACTTCATCCGCTGGGTTGAGCTCGGAGCTGACATGTCTCCACTGATGGGGTGCTGAATTCTCATGTATAACCGACAACCGGTTTGCAACAAATGTATGGAAACGCTTGGATTGATTTCTGATGTACTGCAACACACAGGTGGAGTCTGACCAAAATGTCGATTGGTTGATCGGAATGTCGAGCTCTTCTCTTACGGTCCGATCTAACTGAACGGCCAAGACGGCAGCTGATAGTTCCAATCTTGGCACAGTCATTGGTCTCAGAGGAGCAAGGCGAGACTTCCCGATTAGAAACGCGCAATGAATCCTTTCTTCAACATCCACTAATCTGAGATACGTGACTGCTCCATATGCAATTTGTGACGCGTCTGCAAAATTGTGCAACTCGGCAATTTTCAAGTCACCAAAGCAGGCCGGTCTAACGCATCTGTCTACCGTTATCAGAGGGAGATTGGCCAACTGACTCTTCCACTTTTCCCACCTTTCACCATCACAATCGCTGATTGAATCGTCCCATCCACGTTTCTCTCTGCAGAGATCTTGCAGCAATTTCTTGGCTGGGAGGACTACTGGCGCAACGAACCCAAGTGGATCATAAACAGAACTGGTCAAGGATAATATACCGCGGCGGGTGCTTGGTCTGTCTTTAAGAGCAACTTTGAATATGAACTTGTCACTCTCCATATCCCAATGGAGCCCCAAAGTACGTTGCACTGGCAGCTTATCCTTGTCCAGGTCAAGATCTAGCACTGATGGAGCTTTCTCGTCTTGCGGAATTGTATCCAGAACTTCGGATCTATTGCATGACCACTTGGTGAGTCGAAAACCGCCTCTGGAGAGGATTTCTCGGAGCTGGTTAACAACTTCGACAGCATTTTCAACTGATCTAACTGATTTCAGACAGTCATCAACATAAAAGTTCCTTTTGACAGTGTTGACTACATCCTCTTGGAATTCACTTATGTTGTCTTCTGCTGTCCTTCTTAGCGCAAGGCTGGAACAACTTGGAGACGATGTCGCGCCAAACAAATGGACCTCCATTCGATGGTCAATTGGTTGTTGGGTCAAGTCTCCGTTCGGCCACCACAGGAATCTGAATGCATCACGGTCGTCTGGCGCTACACGGATCTGATGGAACATACACTCGATATCAGCAGATAATGCAACTTGCTCTTCACGAAATCTCATTAGCACACCAACGATAGAATTGGTCAAATCTGGTCCAGTAAGGAGCTGCTCATTCAGAGACGTTCCCTTATGCTTTGCGGCACAATCAAACACTACTCGTGTCTTTCCAGGTTTGTTCAGCACCGGGTGATGGGGAAGGTACCAAAGCGGCTTATCTTGTGTGCTGATTTCGTCAAGTGGAACTCTTCTTGCATGACCCATGGAAAGATATTGTTCCATAGTGGCCTTATAATTCTCAAGGAGCTCGCCATCTTGCAGGAGCCTGTTCTTGAGTGCTTGCAGTCTGCGTTCAGCCATGAAACGGTTGTAAGGCAGGAATGGCGGGTACTGTCTCCATGGGAGCGCAATTTGATAATGGCCATCTTCAAGTTTCACAGATTGTTCCATGATAGCAAGGGCCCTTTTGTCCTCCACTGACATGCTAAGCTTGGATTCAGGAATAACTCCAGCATTCTCTACGTCCCAGAACCTTTCAAGCTGGCGCACGAGGCAATCATTATCTTCTCTTAAGGTCTCTGATGAACGAACAAAGTTAACGTTCAGATGACAATCTTCGCTATCGTTCCTTTCCATTGGGCCCATGAGTGTCCAGCCAAGAGGTGTACGTATGGCGTAAGGTTCTCCTCTGTTACCGCGTCTTTCTTCTAACACCCAGAATGCATCAGGAACGTTGGTGCCTATGATCAATCGGACTTCTTTCTCACTAATACTTGGTAGCTTGATGCCCTGCAGGTGAGGCCACTGCCTTGCATCTTGCTCTGATGGGATACTGCGGCTCGAAGCATTCAATTTATCAACTGTCCACAGTCTTGTAACGTATACTTGATCCGTTCCATCCAGTGGTTCTACAGTTAGGCTTAAATCATAACCAACTCTTGGGCTGTCTTGTTTCTCTTGGGTGGTCAAGTAAAATGTTTTCTGGCTTCCCTGCACACCGAGCTCCATGGCCAAGCTCTCGTCACACAAAGAGATGTCTGAGCCACTGTCTAGAAGAGCGTAGGTCTCTAGGAACTTGCTTGCGTCATTATGACTTCGCACCTTTACAGGAACTATTCTCAGGCACATCTTTCCTCCTCCAGTTGAAGTACTGTTAGCCTGTCCACTTTGTAATGGAGTATTACCTTCTACTTGAACTTCTTGATGAGCCACTCCGTCCAGTCCTACGACCGTTTTCTGTGAAGACGGTGGGTGAAGCAAAGTATGATGTTTTCTCCTACATCCTTGGATTTCACATGCACTTTTCGCTAGGCATCCTACACTGATGTGGCCATACTTGAAGCAATTAAAACATAGCTGAGCCTTTCTCATTACTTGGAGACGTTCGTCAAAGTTCTTGTCTTTGAAATTATTGCATTTCGCCAAGGAATGATTTCCGTTGCACGATGGGCACTTCACAGTTGGAGCAAACTTATTAGAAGGCAAAGAAGATTCGACTCCAGACTTAGTCTCTCGTGTATTGAATGTGCTTAAACGTTCTGCAGATGATGCACCTCTCTTTTGGTTTCTCGACGGATTCTCTGATCTGTCACGCCCTACGTCTACCACGCAGCCAAACACTGGGTTGTTTGCAGCTCTCGCCTTAACTTTAACAAACTCTGCGATGTGGCTGATATTCGTTCTTTGACCAGCTTGCTGAATTTGATCCGCGAGTTCCACAAACTTAGTACGGAGATGGAACGGCAATCTCTGGACAATTCGTCTCAAATTGTCTGCGCTGTTTATTTCCTCCAGATACCCAATCGATTGCAAAGTGTGTTCACAGTCTTTCAATCTGTCAGCAAAGGCAAGCAATCCCGTGCGATCCCATGGCTTAAGCGGGGGTCCCTGTGTTAAATTGCTTACGTATTTCGAGGCAATTGTAAAGGGGTGTCCAAACCGTTCCTCCAGCAGCTCTCTCGCCTTTCGGTATCCCAGAGACGAATCCATGACTAAACAACACTTAATGGTTTCCTTTGCCACTCCAGATGTATACTGAAGGAGATACATGAGTTTCTCACTTTCACTGGCTGCATTGTTCACTATGCTGTTTTCAAACGATTTGATAAAGTTCCAATAGTCGAGAGGATCGCCATCGAACACAGGCAATTCTTTTTTCGGCAACGCAAATCCCTGCTTTATGGTTAATGCCATCTTATCCATAATTCCTCCTGACAAGGTAGGATCAGTTGATTCTGGTTTTGCAAGGAGTACAGTGGGACCTGCTGGCCAACTCTTAAACTCTTGTGCATTAGGATTCAGCGGCAACTGAACGTTTTGAGAACCAATTTTCCGTTTGACTCGGGGATCAGAATGTTCCAGCTTGGGCACATTTGCTGCTCCAGCATAACCCCGTTCTGCAAATGGACTTAGATCTTGAAAAACGTCCCGTAAATTAGTTAAAGCGGCTGGCTCCTCATCCTGAAGCAACTTTAATTGAAGATCAGTTCTATGAATTTCATACTGCGCATCCACAATCTCTAACTCTAATTTCGTTTCTTCCTCCTGACGTAACAATGCTTGCTTTTTCTTCAACTGGCACAATTTTAACTCCGCTAACGCCTGCTTGGCCTTAAGCTGTCTGACAGATAAATGTGAAGATCGCAGAGAACTTGCGGTACTTACAGAATCTTCATTTTCTTGGGGTGCTTCGGCGGTGTGAGGTGCGGTGATTTCTCTGGCGTTTTCAATCCATTGTTGGATTCTCGCGACAGTCTCCATTTTCCGATGAAAATGTTCCTTAAAGTAACGAGCTTCACATTCCCACTCCTCCAGGTCTCCAGACAAAGTCGCGACGTAGTCATAGTGGGCCTTTTCAAAGCGAGAGAAAGCTTCCTCGATTTCCAGTAACTTCTTAGAGACTTCATTAACATTCCTAGAGTCATTCAGTAAAACTTCGGCGGTACGGCACAACGTCGTAACTCTTGACAAATACCCTGAACGCGAATTCTTCAAGCGCACGCTATCGAGGGCATCTTCTGAATGAACTCGGCGTCTTCTTAGACTTTCGGTTCCAGACAACATGACATTCAGATCTTTGAATGCATGTAATAAACACTCCAGTACTATTGAAATTCGTCTTTAATCTAACGATTCACTTGAAGCAAATAAGAAATACAGGAAATTAATAATACGAACTTTAAACTGACTTAAAGAAAAAAAAACTGAAATACAACAATACGGAAAACAGCAAAATAAAGGAAAAAATCGAGATTACTTACAAGATCTGTACGGCACTCCGGAACTGACAACGACTGAATACAACGAAAAAACTACAAGGCTATAAAAACGGAATTTTGAACGAAAAGAAAGACTTAACGAAGTTACGATAAACAGTAGACGATTACGTAACACGATGAGAAAAAACTAATCTACATATAAAAACTGCACAAAAATGTAGGCAAAAATTAAACTACAACAATAAACCAAACAAACAGAAAAAAGGTGATCAAAAAA